>SNQJ01S0197642.1:0-17350 GCA_010110895.2 Picea sitchensis | reverse complement strand
CCTGGCAGAGTCTTCACATAGTTCCTCCACGGGGAACTCCTTCAGCATGCAACTTCCTTATTGCATATCCATTACTATTTGTGATGGCCTCAGTAGTGAGTTAGCTTCAGTAGTTTACCAAATATCCCATAAGGAATATAAACATGCATCTTTGTCATGTACCCAAATTATGTATCCATACATATTCTGGTTTTGTTAACTTACATCATACCTCTACATCACTTGCACGTTTAATATCATTCATACCTAACTGGTATTACTATCAAGCTTCATATTAGGAAGCTCCATAATTCATTAAACCCATGTACTCAAGCATAATTAAATACAGATAAGTATTCATCATGTTATCTTATTGCTTGCACTTTTTCCATGTCATTCACACACATGGGCATATCAGGCTTCTATATCCTTTTCCCAAGGATCTTTCAATCATCCTTACGATCATGTATACACATTCGTGTATAAGTAGGTGCATCTCTTACACATTTTTACCTCATGCATTCACTTGATAGTTTAATTTCATCATTAGTATCCTTTAGTTTGAGATTTCAGTCACTTACAGGACTAATCTCACAGTCATATCTCGTATTGATGTTTCCTTTTCTCAAGGAAATAACCAACCAGGGTCACTTTCCTCTTTATGTGACAACGTCTAGCAAGAAAACCTTCTTGCCTCAACGTCCATAGGGTTTTACCCATCTCACTTTTCTTTGGTCATGAGGATTTATATACTTTGATTTTAATATAGAGAAATAACTATAATTGCCAAGGATCCTACCTGATCATATCAGATTCCTTTAATCCCACAAAGGTATTAACCATTATATAATCTAACATAATTAGTGCCTGAAGTTCCAACTGCCCATGCTTAGAAGCGGTGTTACGAACACCAGGTAATCCATCCTTCGGGCTTCAACTGCTCTTGACAAAACCCTGCCACCTTCAACTATCTACATCCAAGTCTTATTGTAAATGTTAATTAGCATATCCTTACTCCGGTAAGAGTAGTTATCACTTTGACAAAGGGATAAAGAAATTCTTCTGCTGAAATTCAACAAGAATTCCCAAAATCACAGGTTCAATCTGCAGTCCTTCTCCTCAAGGAGTAAATGCAGATAACAATACCTCCTTACGTGACTTGTACATGAGCCTAAGAAGGCCAAGCATTGTAACCATGCTCTGATACCAATTTGTAACACACCCACGATGGGGCATAAAAATTTTCTCTTTTATTAAAGGACACATTCTCCATCCATGGTTTCTAATTTGGGAAGTCGGGGAACCAGTCCGACCTCACGGTCAAGGATCTTCGATTCTGAAGCCAATGACTCTCTGATACCCTGATGGTCTCACTCTTTAATTAAACACAGACCCTTTCGATTTTCAGGTGCAGGTATAATGGTACCCAGGACCTTCCCTTCACACTTGGGAAATCTCTAAGTTTGGGCGCTAGCCCCTTTTCTGATAAGCCCCTCCTTGAGGTGACCTTGGGAGATAACCTCACGCAAGCACACAATTGTGGGCCCAACCAAAGGCGGTTTGAAACCAAACTACCTTTCGACCTGCAATTCTCCTCGAGCCTCCACGTGTCCTTTCTTCAAAACGTGGTTTGGATTGTGGCTCGCCCTCAACTTTTTAAAGTTATTGCATCTTCGATCCCCGCAATTCTATGGGACCTTCGATCTCATGATATTGACGGTGCCTCTGAACTGACGGCTCAGATCTATCCCTTTCAAAGTTGCGGATCAAATCTGACCTCTTACAAATCAACACCTATGATTTGTTTCGGAATTCCGGACTTCGAAATTCTCAAGTCTCACACTTTCCTTTCTTTCGTACGTCAATCTTCCAGAGTCGATGATTTGTGGACACCTATCCTTCTCAATCAGTGGCTCTTCCTCTGCTTCGGGGGTTTGACCTTTAAACTATATAAATGTTCATGCAACCCCTTTGCTCAATCACGATCAAGATTTCCTTCGGGTCTCTGGACTTCTGAGATCTCAAATCTCAAACTTCACTTCCCCTCGAAGTAAGCGGATTCCTATCGCATGTCCACTTGAATAGGATGGTTGAGGCTTGCTTCGGGTCTTTACCTGAAATATACATATTTATGCCACCTGTCCTCTTGATCCGATGGCTATGAATTACTTTGGGACTTTACCCAGAATCCATCGATCTACGTCACGTCTCTTCTGGATCATATGGTCCATATTCACCTCAAACGATATGACGCTTGAGATTTACTTCGGATGATATGATGACTGAGATATACTTCAGATGATCAGACGATTGAGATTTACTTCGGCTCTCCGGCTCTTCGGACTTCAGGAGCCTCAAATCTCAACTGAAAACTCTCGAAAATATTTCTCCAGAGTCCACGATCTGTCGCCACACGTCCCTCTGGATCTGGCGGTCCAGATTCACTTCGAGTCTTCAGGGTTCAAGAATCTCAATTGTCAACTGAAACTCCAATGCAATTTACCTGAAGCTTGTGATATATTTCCACGTGTCTCTCTGGATCTAACGGTTCAGATTCCTTTAACTCTTCATCTCTTTGGCCCTTCGGTGCTTCAACACTCCGACGCTTCGGATTTTCGATGCTTTGGCTCTCCGGCTCTCCGAGATTTAGGAGTTTCAACTCTTACGCACCCATTTCTCCGAAGTGATTTTACCCAAAATACACGATATCCTGACACGTATCCCCCTGGCGATCAATGGCCAGGGTTTACTTTGGTTGTTTTTCTTCCTCCTTGTCCACAAACCTCCGAAGTTGTGGATCTTACGCCATGTATCAACCTTGATGTTGGACGGTTCTGATTGACTTCGAAACTTCAGGACTTCGCAAGTCCACTCTCCTGTGCACCTTCAAAGGGTTAGGCCTCGTTCACTTTCCTTGGGATCCAATGACTATTGGTCCTCGTGCTCTGAGATGATGGCCCATATATGATCTCCTCCTGCGTGCTCTTTTAATTGTCTGGACGTGAATCCCAATGGTCCAGATCTTTCACAGTGATTGATCCAACGATCACTGTTGCTCCTCCTCCTGAGCTTTCACTTTCTTCCCTGACTTGGAATATTTTAGATGTTTTGAAGGTCTCGACCTTCAATTTACTTCCTGCGAGCCCTGATGTATGGGTCTTGACTTCTGCTTCCCTCCTGAGCTTACAAACTTGAAACAAGTTCGCCTCTTCGACCTCATCTGCGCTTCTTAAAAGCGTTAGTCTCTTATGAGCTTGGTCCTTAGGGAATTTTGAATTTGCATGTACTCCTTGCGTTAATCTACTCGCGTCAAATCGATGTTCCATGACATTCCTTGATCCAACGATCTAGATCACATCACAACTTCGGGTTTCATAATTTTAATTGCACCAATGCGCGATTCTCCCTTCGCGCGAACTTTGCACTCACATATTCGATGGTTAAGGTGGGTCTTGATAGATGCTTGGATCTACGGTCCAGATCACATCACGACCTTGGGTTTCGAAGGATCCATCCCCTTCATGATGATTACCAACATTCATCGATCTTGCGAAGATTGAAGGAGTCGAGGCGTTAACGCCTGTGCTCCTTGTGGTTGCAACAGACCTTGGATCCTCCTAAAATATATCTTTCGTTCGTCTTCCAAATGAAAGGATACTCCCTTTTTATACTTGAATCTCGCTATCCTTCCTGAGCTTCATCAATTATGAAGGATTTAAGAGCGTTTCTCTCTTTCTCCTGAACTTAACACTTAGAAGGGTCTTCTGCACAACTCTTTCTCTCCTTTATCAAGTCTAGAACTTAAGTGGTTCTTGGTCTCTACTTTCCTCATAGAGAGCTTGTGCATATCTGCACTACCTCTCCTGATCTTAACAAACTTTGTCCTCCAAGGGACTCAGAATGACTAGGAGGGTCGACATGCATACATGAAACTATGCCCATGGTCGACGAACTCGCATTTTGTGGCTTTGGCTTAAGCCACCACAGGACGCAAGCATTTATGACTATAAAAACACATCCAATTCATACAATTTCCTACTTGCCTAATTACACAATCAAGAAGACACAAAAAGGGTATAGTATAAATCATTAAGCAAACATATCCATCCCTGCAACATTCATATGATATCCAACTTTAATTCACAGTACCACTTAAATACAAAATATATGTGATTACTTATCTATTACATGTGGTAGCCAACTAACTGACTGTGAGTGTTCATCCTTCCACCCAACCATAGGCTCAGAGACATTCATTCTTAGTACTCTGGCCACCCCCGTGCCAAGCCATGATATCACCAGGGAACTCTCGCAGTTCTTAATTATTCTTTCTCGGTTTCAGCTTTGGCTTAGGTTATGTTCTCTGCAAACTTTCAGAGATTTCCTTCTTTGTTATCACCTTGGGTGAGGTTTATCAGATGCTCACTCAGCATCAAGATCATGGTCTTATGTTCCTCATATGTTGGAGAGCTCCCACATTCTCCTTACCAATTTTCTTATATATTTTCCCTAGGATGGTTCTCGACCCATCCTGCTCCTTCTATCATAAGGGAACTCGGGTCATCTTGGTCTGTCATACCCAGTGGTACTTTGGGCTGACATTCTACAGTCAGACCATGCTTCCATTCATGGGAGTGGTTGATAATTCAACCACTGGTCCTTTCTTCATTAACTGGTTTCTCTCCTTGGGAACCGAAGGACATTTATTACCCCCATCAAGAGAAATTTGGGGTTATTTGATATAATGAGCCCTCTCTTATAGTTTTTGCATTCTTTCCTCTAGTGATATCATGGCTAGTACTTTCAAGGCTTCACCCCCACAGTCAGTTATTGGCAACTCAAACAATAATACATTTACACTGTCCACATTCCTTATCATGGTAATCCTATTTTATGATTAATTACAAGTTGGGGGAAACATGGATGTTACATCTAAGAAAATGTGTATTTATACTCTCTAAATAATATGATGAAGGAATTTTTTTTTCTGATTGAGGACAATTGGCTCCAATATTAGCAGTCTGAGGATTCTTATATGTTCCCAAATTTATAACCTCATACTGCATAGAAGAACTCTTGTTTTTACAATTGGTCACCTTCTTGAACTTGTATCAAAGGTCATATAATTTCTCCAATCTTACCATAGACTTTAGAATGGAATTATTTTGTCTTTCTTTACCCTTATTTGTTTTCTCTACAAAAAATGTTGTGTGATTATTCAAGGCCTCATCATGTTGTGACTCATCAATGGAAGAATCCTTAAAGGTGTCTTTCATGGAAAGGAAGTTTATGATATGTTGATCATCATCAAACACCCTCCAATTGGTTATATTATTTAGTATTGAGGGCATGTACAACAATTCCACAGAAAAGGTATTAGACATGAATCCTTCTTATTGAATGAACATAGAAGCTACATTTGCTAAGAGATCAACATGAGAATTCAAAGTCCGAGGAGTAGGACTAATGTTAAAAGCATCAAACTTTTTTATCGAATCCCATACCTCTTGCTGGTAATGTTTGAGATGACAAAAAATACAATGAATTGTGTTATGTACCTACATTATAACTATTTTGGAGTCACCAAAAACCTTCAAGAATTTTACTTACATGTGTATTTATTTTCTTAGCCCCTAAACCAAGGCTTCATACTTAGCAGTATTGTTGGTACATTCAAATTCCAATTTGTATGTTATCATTGTTTTCTTACCTTTAGTGTCTTTGAGGATACAACCAATACATGCACCTTCATTAGACTTGGATCCATCAAAATACAAAGTCCAAATGTTAGTATCTAAATCTAAATTAGTATCATTACTATCTACTATATTACAGTTTGGCTAAAAAAATCTGTGTGTAATGAAGGATTTTAGATTTCTTGTTTGATTCCGCAAGTGGATATCGGTGGCCACCCACCTTTTCCAACTGGCTCAAAACAGTTTACTGGCAATTTTGGTAATTTAATATTTTTAGCATTTTTTCACTTCCAGAGTTGTTTTGAGACCCTAAACGATGTTTTTTGGGAAAACGCGTTGCAATATGTAAGTTCCTTCGCTATTTCCTCTAAAATGAATATCCTCGACAGTACCTTTCCAACGGGCTATCATACGCCTAAAATGGAGATCGTATGGAAACGTTATGACCCCGAGAAGTTGATGTACTAACTTACCTAAACGGGGCCCAGATGACTTTTGGCACTTCATCTCCTAGGGTTACGTTTTTGGATGTCTAGGGTTTTTGGCATTCCTATTTATTGTAAAAAGGCCTTCAAAGCCTCATTGTAATCATCTTCTTTCCAATGAGCACAATCTTCACATCTCTTCTCAGAGATAAGCCGCCACCATTCCAGCAAGCTTGTTTCTGCTGCATTTTACAGTTTCAGCTTATTTTCTTATTGAATAGAAAATCAGTTTTACTGTATCTCTTTTATTTTGTGTTAAGTACCTGTTAATAGTATGTAGTCATTGTTAAAATATTGTGTAACTGTAAAGAATATTCTTATCCCCTTTTGTGGATAAAGATAAAATATATTTATTATTAATTAGATCAATCCCCTTTTGTGGATTCATCATGTCAGGCATTGTAATTGACCAAATCCCCTTTTGCGGATTGGTCAAACCCTAATTGTAATAGGCTAAATGAAAAGACGGCCCTAGAATATATTAAAGTGGTTATAAGCACCCAGAATGAGAATTCGGCCCAGCCAAAATATATTCAAGTGGTTATAACCACCCAGAATGAGAAGTCGGCCCTTTCAATGAAAAGACACATGTTCAACACCTGCCAAATTGTATAAATAAGAGAGGTCAGTGCCTCATTTGGACACACACTCAGCTCACTCATCTAGTGTGCAAGTATTGAAGGAAACTGCAGTTACCAGTTGCTAGAAGAAGGAAGAGAAAGAGAGGCGCATCCTTGGGAGAGGAATTTTTGTGTTGTTTGGCTCATTATCTTGGCCTTGGATTGGCTATCTATATTAAGGAATTTTCCTGGGTTTTCTTCCCCTTGAGGGTTTCCTAGGATAAATGCTTGTGTACTCTTGTGATTGTGTTTCTCTCAGTGATCCTATCTATGGTGCTATTGTTATCTAGTAGGTGAAATTAACCTAATAATAGTAGAAACTTTAACATGGTATCAGAGCTTATGTCTTGAAGAACCCATTGCATGAGCATTCTCCACAAGAAAAAAAGGAATAACGTCACTGGTGCCGTACGTGAAAATTAGGGGTTTTTTATTAAAGAAGTTTTTCAGCCTCAAATCCATCTAGAAAGGTATGCCCTACCTCAAAGAACATTTTGGCATCCTCAAAAGCGCACTTTTTGATTATGGCTAGATCTCCCGGAGGAGTGAAACCCTAGTTTTCACAAAGTGCAAGAAAACCAGTACCGATTGTACCAATGTGTACAGTGACAGTACTAGAGGGCAGAGCATCAGGTCGAGGAAATCCATGATCAAGTTTGGAGGGTAAAAGTTGGATTTTCTAAAATCTAAACACACAAGGCTACTCACCTCAGCCAGTATCTTTTGGTGAGTTGGTTTTCATATCCAAGCTCATTTTATTTTTTATTATTTCTATAGCCTTGAGGAGGTGAGTTTCTTCTGAAATAATGGCTACCGGCATGAGGGTAGAAGACAATTTTGGAGGATCTAGAAACTTTACAGATTTTGGAAGCATAGGTTGCAAATGATTCTAGACGAGAATGATCTCCTAGAACATGTTAAGTGGGTGTACCAGAACCAGAGGTAGAAGAGAAAAAGACCAAGTATAAGAAGAATGAAAAGAAAGCAAAGTGTTAATGGGATTAGGTAAAGATCATGATCCCTCATATATGAGAACTACAGGATAGAAAGGCAAATGTAGGCTCAACAGTTATATGAAAAGCAAAGACATTGAGATCTTGCATAAAAATCAACAGTAATATGAGAATAGCTGAATGCATCACATCCCCTATCTTATGAGTTTCTGGATGAGGAGATGAAGCTTACGTATTGGAAATGTCATTAGTGACAAATAAATTGTAACCACAAACCTAAATGGGTTTCCAACATTTTAGTTCCTTTGTACAAAGGTGTGTGCAAAACCCAAGTTACCCAAGTTTGATAAGTTTGATAAGTTATGGGCAGATTGGACACATGAAGAATCTAGACTTTGAGACCAACAAAGAGATTAATTGTCAACAGTAGAGAGAGGAAGCTCAAAGAACAAAGTTCCTTGGGAAGAACAATAAAGACTCTCTGCTTTCATTAAGAGTTCGGACAAAGAAGAAATATATGTTTCAAAAGATGAGATGCTACAACAAGCTGTCAGAAGTTGGGACACTTTTCCTATGACATCCTCAAGGAAAGGAAAAAGAAAGTATCAAGCACTTGTGGGAAGAAGGAGAATCTCCTCCCTCAAAGAAAGCTCTAGAAGAAATTGGGATTATGTACTTTAAGTTAGAGATAGTTGATCTAAGAAAGAAGAAAGCGATTGGAGTCGTGAGGCCTCCCACACCATAAGAGAAACAAATATAGTATTCATGTGTTTATTTTTGGTATCTTGTTTACTTTAATACTTTTATCATTACAAGTTAGTTTTTGTGAGAATGTTAGTGCTCTCGTTTATTTAGGTGTCTATCTGCAGGAGACTTGTGAGGAAGTATCAAAGAAGAGGGATGAAGAAGAGATAAAATATTTATTTCATGTATGATCACTCATGAGGTGACAAAGAAATCATGTGCAAAGTAAGTTTACAAGTCCTAGGAAGAAAGAGCATAATAGGTGACTTACGAAGTTTGGACGGAGAAGGAGGATGTATGATATATTAATGGAAGTCAGTAAAAGACCAGAGACAATATCAAAAAAAAAATATTATTTATATAGGGCAGGAGGCTCCTAAATATCTGACGAAAATATTCAAGATGAAGAAAAATATGGATACTCAAATATAATGGATAAGATCTAGGTAACTATAGGTTGCTCCAGTACCATTCTTATAGATCACCGAGTGGCAAAACAGAGTTGATCAATTATGAAAACATAAAAAGAAAGAAATATGTGAACTCAAGGAAGGCACTGAGATACTGTAGAGAGAACTTCAAGGATGATGAATAGAAACTATCAGTTTGGTGCAAAAGGGAGACATGTCTCTGGGCAGGAGTTTGAAAGAGGGAGATATGTCTCCGAGTTTGAAATAGAAGATCATGATTTGATGAAGTTAGAAAAGAAAATGGATGGTGCACAGATATTTTGATCAAGATGAAGAGATTTATCCAGTGGAGATGGATGGTGCAAAAGATGGGTAGCATGGTGGTATTATACCATTAGAAAGATTTTGGACCACAAGAGATTTTTTTTTTTTAGATCCCATAGCTAAACCTTCATAGAGAAGGAATGAGAAATCACATAGGTAGACCTTTGTGAAGGAGAAAGAGAAGAGACCTTCGTAGAAGGGGAATGAGAAATTTGCTAAGGTTGGCCTCTGTCCAATTTTTGAGTTTTGGATACTCTAGGACATTCTAGAATACCCTCCCCTCGCACTTAAGTGTGACTACCCTTGTAGAGAGGAGTGTGACCACCCTCATAGAGAGAAATATGGATGTTTCTCCAAAGGGAAGCGGGAATATACTCTCCTCTTGCCAAGGATGGAGTAGCCTGGAACACAAATCTGACCATGTGGAATGGTTAGTTGGATATGGGGACATGTTGTGTTCCTGCATGGATCATGGAAAGGAGTCTAGTATTTCCCAGACTAGCATCACGCTGCACCATAGTTCATGTGGGATGACTAGGGTGAAGCTATGGTAGTAGTCCTCCCTGGTGGATGGGTGAGATATATGAGAGAAACACAGAAGGGAAACATAAAGGAAGAGCCAGGAATGGAATATCTTCACAATAATGAAGATAAGACATCTTACGTGTGAAGATAAGATATCTTTGTGTGAAGATAAGAAAGCATCTTCATGTGAAAAAAAAAGAATGAAAGAGTATCTTACCTTTTTATAGATATGTCAGTTAGTGATCATGATGCCAGATGATTAAGTGGATTATATTGATGCCTCATGTTATCCATTGATGATGTTACCCAGTTGATGATGTTACTCAGTTGATATTATCCAATGGATGTTGTTGCCTAGTTGATGTTGACATCCTGTGACCTGTCAAAAGATAAATATCCTTCTTGTTGTTAAGAGGGGTGTTAAAATATTGTGTAACTGCAAAGATATTCTTATCCCCTTTTGTGGGTCAAAGATAAAATATATTTATTATTTGATTAGATCAATCCCCTTTTGTGGATTGGTCAATATATTAATAATAGGCTAATGAAAATCGCACTTGAGAATATATTAAATTATAACCACCCAAAATGAGAAGTCATTAGCCAAAATATATTCAAGTGGTTATAACCACTCAGGATGAGAGATCAGCCTTGCTAGTGAAAGATGCCTATTCAACTTTTGTCAGTTAATATAAATAAGAGAGGTCAATACTCATTTAGACACACATCAACTCACTCATCTAGTGCGCCAATATTGAAGGAAGCTACAGTTACCAGTTGGCCGAAGGGAAGAGAAGAAATCGGGAGAGGAATTTATGTGTTGTAGCGGCTCGTTATCTTGGAATTGGATTGGCTATCTAGAATTAGGGAAGTTTTCGGTTTCTTCCCCTTGAGGGTTTCAGATAGAATTCTTGTGTACTCTGCCTTGTGATTGTGTTTCTCTCAGAGTCCTATCTATGTTATTTTTATCTAGTAAAATGAAAGTAACCCATGTGTAGAAACTTTAATAGTCATTTTGCTCATAAATCCAGATCAAAAAGTCTCAACACTTGTCACTTTTTCCCTTATACGGACTTCAGCGGAGGTAATGTTCTATAGTACTATTTTCATGTGAGTCACGAAGGGTATCCGCCTTAATCATTTTTCCCTTCACATACTTGTGGAATCTTGGACTCACGAAGGTAATGTTATATGATACCAGTTTTCATGAGTCCAAAGGGTCTCTACACTTAGCAATTTTCCTTTTCTTGTAACTAGCGGTAATATTCTGTATTGCTGCTTTCATAAGTCACGAAGGTCTCAACACTTTGTCCTTATTTCATAATGTAAAGTGGGACCTCTACCTGAATGGAGGTAAAGGTCCACGAATTTCGCATGAGTTCCGCGGAGGTCTTGATAGTTATCTACATTTTCCATCTTCTATAAGTTGTGTTATGAAACTAAATTTGACACAAATGAAACATAATGCTTGATGCATTGGCATTTCTTAGAACATGTGGCCTTCTTTGTCGGACGGGTACTAACATAGGGTCTCCATTTCGTGGGTCTGACGACTCAATTTCAATGGAACTTGACTCATGCGGTGATTCGACAAGGACTCTCCCTTTCCCCTTTCATCAATTAGCATGTTCCCTCTTGGGACACGGTGGCGATATTAGTCAGCAAGGTACATCATGATGACATCCTCCCTTTTTTCCATAGTCCCTTTCCAACAAGATTCACCAAGATATACAATAGAGTTTTCATTGCAGCCTTGTCCCAATGGATGGTCTAGGTCGTTCCTGGGATTTTATGGTCATTTTAACCAGGAGGCTCTGACCGTGCTACTCTCCATGGACCCTACGGCTCTGGATCATCCACAATCACTCTTGACGAATCAACAGCCCATGTTGATTTCATAATATATCTTTGTGCTCAACAGGTCAGGATATTTCCCTTTCAGCCCATCAATGGTCGAGGTTGCATATTGACCATGTCCCGACAAAGGGCCCAAATTTTTTCATCGTTCTAAACCCACAGCCATGATTCTTCTGAAATGATTTAGCGATTTTCCTCTGGCTTAATAGTTCATGTATGTACTTAGCCATTTCGTGGATATATTTCTTCAAGTCCTCCACAAGTCTTATTGAGCCTCGATAATTCTCGCACTTGGCCAATGTACTACATGGTTTCCTCAGGGCTTCTTCATGGCCTATTCTTGGAAACCTTGGTTGGGCTCGGGCATTCCGACATAGTTACTTGCGAAAAAGCGTCGCATGAGGTGTATATATATATATATATATATATATATATATATATATATATATATATATGCTACCTATATATATATATCAACCTATGTATATGTATGTGTATGTATGTATGTATGTATGTATGTATGTATGTATGTATGTATGGGGGAATTACACTTGTATATATGTCATAGGTTTTCCATTACACCACTGGGTAAAGGCGTCTCTCCCTTAGATTAGTACAAAAGCGATGAATTATATGTGTGTATAAAATTATCTGATTTGTATCCTTTCCTATTTACCAGGCACACAACTTTACTCACAGGAGTATACTCGTAATTAAATCCCACAAGACATGAAGTAATCACAAGCAAGAATTTAAAACTTTTCACAAAATTACACATTTTGCACAATTACCGGTATCTCCAAAACACACAATTTGATTTGCAGACCAAATTATTACATCTAAATGTTATATTGTTCATTCAACCATACATATTCATATTACAGAGGTAGATGAGATGCCTCATTGAGATTATGTTGAGTATTGTTGTAGAGAGGACCTCTCTCCACCCAATCGTAGGAAAGGTTGCATTCAACTTCATTGCAACCAGACACCCACGAGCTAGGATACGATGTCATGAGAGTTCAATCAGATCTTCTTTCGTAACCCATTCTTCCCTACCCTCCCATTTTCTTCTTTTCTTCCTCCACGAGGGACCTCGTGGATGCTGAAACTTCTTCTTTTCTTCCTCCCTGAGGACCTCGTGGATCATGCCAGAAACTTCCTGAAGGTACTTTCCCATCTGTTCTTAACTCCTTCAAGAACTATTCCAACTACTATCTTGGTCGATAGTTAATTTCCAGGAATGAGGACAATTCAGATCCATATCATTTTAATTACGCAAGGTATTTCCTGGAAGATTCATTCAAAACAATGATGGCCTCCCTCTCGTCCACTCCTCTCCTGACATCGTAACCTGTGAAGGCCATCCCTTCAGCAGTAACTCAACATTATCTTATTTTATTAAGAACCACACACACACACACACATATATATATTACAAAATCTATCAAGATTTGTTGTTTATCCTTGATCACCCATGGTTCAGATTTTTGTTTTTCCATAATAACACTTATAATTACAAACTGGGGGAAACAAGGGTGTTACACTTTCTTGTCATGCTTCAAAGTAGGAGGATAATTTGATGTTGTGGATTTTCTTTTACTCCTAGTATTATAGGAATTTTGAGATAGATGAATCTCCTTAACACCATCATCTTCATCTTCTCCTAACAAGTTGTGCAAAACATCCCAGAATGAATTAACTTCTTGTTTGGAGGCCTCTTCTCCATCACTATATTGGTATTATTTTCTTGTTTCCTCCTCCCCCTCTTGTTCATCTTCCCCACTTGATGAGGATTCACCTCCATACATAAGGGATTTAAACATGTTGATAAAATCTTACACATCAATTCCCTTTGTAGGTGGATAATTTTTGTTTGAAGGAGGAAAAGCCTTTTTGAAAGGTGGATTGAAAAAAATTTAAGTAGATGTGCCTGAATTTATTTCTAAATCAACAATTTCATTTGAAAGTTTCTTAACAATTCTCTATAGGATTTCCGTGTCCATGGAATCTTGATCTTTCTTATCAAAAGGAGATTGGGTTGGAGGAATTTTCCTCTTACTAGATGGTGTACCTTGTTCAATTTCCAACCCTAGGTTACCCTTAAGATTGAGCATATATTTTTCAACTTGTATCTTTAAAGGTCAATTCAAGGGTATTTTTCTTTTCTCTTTTCAAAAACATGGCCATGGTATCTAGAAAATATGAAGTGTAAAATTCAATGGACACATCCTCAGCTAGTTTAGAAGTATCTAGAATTTTATTTATTAGTGATAGAAATATTTGATTAAAATCCTTGACTTTCTCTTTAGGATCCATTTTAATTATAGATAGTTCTAAAACCATAACTATTGGACTTTTGTCATCTCCAAGTTTGTTTGAGAAAGTAGATTCAAATTGATTCCATTTTTTTATTGATCCTTGTCTAAGACAAAAGTACCAAGTTGAATCTTTTCCCTTCAAAAGTGTAAGGGAATAACTGCAAACATGAATTTCCTAATGTGAGAATCTGTAGAATATTTCGTGTGGGTCAAATCTTGGAAGATTTTTTTTAGGATTCTTAGGTAAAGGGTGTATATCCCTCGGAACAACAAATGCATCTTGAGAAAGCCAAGGTTGATTAGCATTAGCCTTGGCCAAATCTCTTTTGGGACTTGGTGAATGGTTTCCTGAAGGTTCTTTGTCTGAAAAATTATCTTCAGAAGAATCTCTAGGAGTAACTGGAGGAGAATTAGGGGGAAGTGGTGGTCCACCAATACCAATAGATAAATACTCTTCAAAAATTAACTCAAAAGGATGAGATATTCCCCTGAATATATTGGAAATTTTGTAATTAAGTGTTGTGATTTTTTAGCCACCTTGGTGAGCAAAACCAATGCACTTAGTTGCCTTGTTAGGCCAACAAGACAACACAACATAAATTTAGTTTATTAGTGGATCAACCTTGGAGAAAACAAGAAAATAAATAACAAGCAAATAAAACTAAACTAAGAATGCATAGGAATTCAAATGAAAAGTTGCAAATGAGACAAAGAGATAGACACCAATAAGATTGATCTTCGAATTGATAACACCTAGGAGAAGTATGGGAGATTATGAGTCCCCCCTTCCTCCTTGGGAGGGATTTTGAGTCCCCTAAAATACAAATATATCTTTCTTCTAACAATGGAAATACAATGGTGAAGACTTGATGGTTAAAATTATCAATAGGTGAGAAAAATAACACTAGTTATGAAAKCTCAAATAGCTTTGAGATAAATACGGCTTCTCTAAAACCAAATGAACAGAATAACAATACTCCAAATTCTTCTCTTTTTTGCATACTTGTTGGAATATTCAGTAATATTGAGAGCGGGGGTGGGGGGTGAAWCAATATTAGGCATTTTTTACCATTTTTAACCACAACATGTAAACATTAAGTTATCAACAATTTATCACTTATGATTGCATTCAATATGTCATAAACATATAACCATAGATACATAGTACACAAGAATTTTACGTGGAAACCCAAATGGGAGAAAACCACGAAATGATTTTTAATGTATCATAAGATTACATCCACCAGAAGCACCAACTTCCAAAAATTCTCCAGCACCAACTGGAAGGAGGCACCAACCCCCTAGTTTATAGGCTCCAACCTGAAGGAATCTACAACTCCCTAAATTTTCCATCTTCAACTTGAAGGAGGATCCAACCCCCTTTCTTTTCCCCTTCCTTACTCCCTTAAATATGAATAAGAAAATCCACCTATCATTATTAATGTCACTGATATTGATACATCATCATCATCAACCCCAATAACCACATAAAGCTTATGCCAAGATCTCCAAAATTTCCCCCAAATCATATGCCAAAAATCACCAAGATATACCTCAAGCATGTACCAAAACCTCCAAGATGTGTCTCAAAGACATATACAAAAACATATCTTTCATCATGTGAAAACCCTAGTGCATGATATCTCAGATCATCAAACCTTCGTCAACTTCAACATCAAGAAAAGAGCATCTTCTTCAAACCCTTCCTCAACCTTGCGGGATTGTTCTGGGCAAGGAGCAGGGCCTCGTGTGACGAGTATTAGACAACCAACGGGGTCCTTGTGGGACACCCTATACTTGACCAGTGGGTGTCACCTCAGATAGGGTTTCCCAAAAACCCTTCTCACATCTGCAACTCTGAGAACTCCCTCCTTCACACAACTCTGCTACTTCACTTTCACTAAGAGATCACAAGATTCCTTGATAAAAATGATACGTTCTTGATGTTTATTTATATTATTCCAAGTATATCCTTTACTTGTCTTCAGATCCCACCTATCACTTATTGTTTGCAACTATTTTTTTCCTTTACTTTATTTTGGGGCTGACTTATAACTTCTTGTTTAGGGGCAAATTTTACATGATTATCTTTAAGAGGGCATATCTCCTTAACCATGAGGAACCACATGGTGTGCCACCTACTGTTTGAAACAAATTTATGAGGACTATCAATCAATGGAGGTTTTTCATGCACTTGCAATGTCCTTCATACTCTTTTTCTTCAATCAACTCTGGGCTTCATGACCACACCTCTGGGTCTTCCTGGCCATATTTTCATGGCTTCTTGACCATACATTGTAACTTATTTTCTTAACAACTAGGGCTTCTTGTAAGATTCTTCAAAGTGTCTTCCTGTGAGGGCCATGCTTAGAGCTACTTTGGAGACTCCTTCAAATAAACCCATCACTTCTAGGGGCTTCTTTTAGGGTTAACATCAATGACAACCAATTTTCCAACAACCTCCCCCTTTGGAATTGAAGGCAACACTCATACTCCCCTTGTGACTAATTCTCCCCTTGTCTTCATGATTTTTATATTTATCTCCCCCTTTGACATCAATGGAAAATGATAACTCCCCTTGACGATTTTTCTCCCCCTATCTTCTTTGAAAAATGTTGTGTGGATCAATGTGGGGCGAGAACTACTCCCAGTTTATATCGAAGATACTCAAAGGTCTCCCTTGGGAAAGATTTGGTGAATATATTTTCAATCTATTATTTTGTCCCAATGTACTCCAACTTGATATTCTTTTATGTGACTTGTTCCCATAGAAAGTGGAACTAGATAGGAACATGTTTGGTTTTGGAATGGATCATTGGATTATTGGATATGTTTATAGAACTCATATTGTCACAAAATATTGAAATTGGCTCATCATATTTTACTTCTATGTATTGTATGGTTTTCTTCATCCATAGGACCTGAGTGAAACATGCATCTTCTGCAATATATTCTACTTCTGTTGTGGACAAGGATACTGAAGACTGCTTCTTTCTCAACCAAGGACACCAGACAATCACCCAAGTCTTGAATATGGCAGTGTTGTAAGCCCATAAGGAAGACCAATTGCCTACTAAGAGAAACTATTATGGGAAGGAAAGTCCCATACTTGTGAATCTGGTTCCTGTGTAGGACAGATCTGAAAATAAATGTGGAATTTGGAAATCTGTAGGTGACAGATTTGCAAGAAAATTCTAAATTTGAAATTTATGATAGTATCTCATAATTTATGTATACTTGTGATATAGGTGAGACGAAAAATATTTGTCTAGGGAGAACTGTTAATGTTTATACCATTATTATAGTTCTTTGCATTTCAATAGATAAGAGCATAATAAGAACAAGATCACTGAGAAATACACATTCACAAGAGACACATCATTTATCCTGGGAAACCCTCTAGGGGAAGAAAACCCAGCAAAAACTTCCTTATCAT
>SNQJ01S0197640.1:0-17267 GCA_010110895.2 Picea sitchensis | reverse complement strand
AGCTTACCCTTATCAACCTAAGTTATTATTAAACCATATTAATGAGCATTTGGTGAAAGTACTATTTTTATTTTATTTGCATACAATTGATAGTTGTTACATATTAGGATATTTATGGAATAAAGAATGCCATTTTTTCCTTTGATGAAAATATGGTTTAGATGAGCTTTTTCAGTAGAGGTATGTCTTTAGACAAATTATGCACATATGAATGGTGTTCGTAGGAAGATGAATGAAAATGGATGTTGATTCATTATATAAGATGGATGTTGACACCATAAGTTCAACCAACCTTTATTTAATGATTCTTATTTTTTTTTATCTTTAACATTCATTTTAATATATCATGCTTCTCCTTTTATAAGGTAACATTTTAATATCTCATGTTTCTTATATTGTGGCAGGGTGATTGTGGGAAGGCACCAACCTCGATGCAGGTAAAGGACTAACAATATCCATACCCATTTAAAGTGAATTTTATTATTGTTTTTATAATTGAGTTAACTTGTTTTTTTGTTGATATATGTAGTTTTTGACACCTGATGTTGACAATGTGGGAGACGATGATGAATTGTTTGAATCCATTGGCCCGATGGAGACAATTAAAAAGTTTGTGAGAAAGGAAAACATTGAACTTATTGCATTGGGTAGATGCGAACCAATGGAGGAGAACAAAAAAAGATGCAGAGTTTTGGTGGAATATATACAACGATATGCGGTAAGCACCATATTTTAAAATGGTTCTTTATCACATATGTTCATTTATGAATTTTATTTTGCTACTTTTATATGATCTGAATAAAAAATGTTTTCTTTATATATGATTTATTCATAGATGTTTGGAAACCTCCTCTTGAGGTTGGTGTTGGTAGCAATGATGCTCAAACACCACAAAGTCCTACCACGAGCCATATACCTAGAAGGCTCTTTGGCTCTTCTCCTGTGGCTGAAAACCCCGTGACTCAAATGATTGAACCTTTTGGGGCCCATGACACACCCTCGTAGTGCACGCTAGACCAAACACATGATGGTGGAGATGAGCGAATTGGTGATTCTACAAATTGCTTTCCTAGATCGTCATGTTTTACGTTAAAGGGAATAATTCCAGTTACCTTTTCAGTGGATGAGAACATTGTTCCCATCAAGATACCAAAAATCCCAGTTATTTATGAATATCTTAATTATTTCCTAAATTATCTAATTGAAACATACATCTCTCCAATTATTTTAAAATAAATGATCATATTGTTCCATAGGAAATAACATTTTTTTAAGCATATGAATGAGAAGAACTTATATATTTTTGGGCTCACTATACACACATGGTAGAATTCTCAAAATCCTAGTTTGAAAAAGGATCTTATTAGCCATTTGGTCATCCTGTTTGGTGAATCTTTCAATAAAATTGGAATCACCTCAGTGGCCCGTACATATTTGAAATATTTGAGGGATCAATATAGGGTTCATTTGCAAACAAACCCTAGGTATGAGTATTCTTCGATGATTCCTAAGAGTGAGTGGAAGAATCTATTGGAGGATGCAAAGGATAAGATAATGAGAAAAGAAGGAAAGCCACCACCTAGTCTAGGAAGGTGTATCATATTTTGATTTTAATATGCTGAATTTTATTTAGTTCTATATAAAAATTTCCATATAGAACCTATTGGAAACTTTTCATTGGCTCCTAGACATGTCAAAAGAAACCAAGGCAAGACTACAAAAACATGGGAAACACAAACTTGACCAGGGTAATTACGTGAAACTAAAAGCATGAATTGTAAGTACCAAATAATTAAACCATATCATTCTATTGACGCGGGAAAAATTTCCCTTTGTCAAGAGAAGGGGTTACCCCCTATAAGAAGCCCAAATTAGACTTCTCACCATTTGGAATAGGGAACCCATCTGGATTTTGGCTAGACACCCATTTTTGGTTTTGGTTTTACCGGTTGCAGCCCGATCCATAAATGAAGGTTTCCCAATCTAAAGAACGGAATAAAACTAATCTAAAATTCATGTGTGTGGACTAAACTAAGGTAACCGGAAAGTAAACATAGAACCAACCATGCTCCAGTCAAGGGCCCATGAAATAGTTCACACAAAGTGGAGACAAAAACATGAATAAACTACTGCAAATACATAATAGTCTAGCACTGAACAATGATTTACGATACGCCAAGGAGCCATGGGATGGTTAAAAATTAAGTGAAATGACTCCACATGGGTAGGCTTGTCATCAGAACCTCCTTCTAACACCAATTTTATTGACGCGGGTAAAGCCACCCTATGTCAATAGTAGGGGTTACCCCCGATAAGAAGCCCCAATTAGACCTCTCACCATTTGGAATACCCATTCGGATTCTGGCCCAACAACCATTTATGGTTTTGGTTTTACTGGTTGAGGCCCGGTCCACCGATGAAGGATTCCTAAGCTAAAGAATGGAATGAAACTAATATAAAATGAATGCATTTGGAATAATCTAAGGCAACCAAAACGTAAGCATAGAACCAACCATGCTCCTGTCGAGGGCCCATGAAATAGTTCACACAAAGAGGAGACAAAAACATGAATAAACAATTGCAAATACATAATAGTCTAGCATTGAACAATTGTTTACAGTTCTATGCCCACGAATTTAGTCAAATATTCTCTGAAGAACATAAATAAGAATGAAACCATCATACATAAGCATAGTATGCAACAAGAAGTACATTCTTACACAACCCTAGTGTTGATAAAAACACAAAGGAATAGTCCATAATATGTCCAACACGAGAATCAATGCTCTCCAGAAAATCACTTGGACAAACTGGCTTCTCTCCATTAAATATTTATGTAATAGTACATGAAAGCTCCAAATAAGGGTTCTCAATTTTATTTAAAACTGTATTCCCAAAACATTTCAGAAAATATACAATGCTTGAAGAGCCAAAAATCCCTTTCTTTGGATACAATTCTAGTATTTATTGAAGTTCAATATGACTATTGGCCTTCCACCTTCCTCCGTGACCTTTCATTTACCAATTTTTGTCCTTGTCCTCTTTGTTATGATGAGGGAACAAAGATAGGAATTACATTTTAGATTTTTCTTTTAGCGCTGGTGGGCCATCATCGATTTCAACTATAGTGCACCTCTCCCACCATAATGACTGGCTTATACATTGTGAGATTCGATCATCATAGGGTTGAAACGCCTTCATTGCTCCCCACTACTGCGATAGTTGATGGTTTTTTTTTTGTTTCGATATTGTTGTTGGTTGTAGATCGCATCGTGAGGATTCTGAGTACGAACTCCCCTTGGCATTGATACCTGGCACCATTCAACATGCAACAAATGAGTGACGTCGCAGTAACTTAAAAAAAAATATTAAAACCAAGCATTCAAACCTATAAAACTGAAATATTAATTAATTGAAATTTCATATAAGCTTCCCTAAATTTGATCCCTGGTTCCTTTGCTCATGGTTGATGTGTTGTGTTCCTTGGGGATATTGACAAGGTTCTAGATATTAATCTTGAAAAATTTGGACAATTGGTGAGGATTTTCTCAAAGCATATAATTGTGAAGTTGTATATCTCATAAATACCTTTCCAATGGTATAAAGAATGCATGAAATGAAAATCTGAGTCAAGATTTATGGCCAAAATATGAATGGAAATTTGGTAGGGTCTTGTATCTATTTCAAAGAAGTTCATGGGAACTCCTTCGGTATAAACCAGAGAACTTTAAAGGAACTTATTCAGTGTAAACCTGACCACTTTAAATGAACTTCTCTGGTGTAGAAAAGAGAAATTTAAATGAACTCCTCCAGTATAAATCAAAGTACTTTAAATGAACTCATCTAGTATAAACTAGAGCTCTTTAAATGAACTCCTCTAGTGTAAATAAAGGCACTTTGAATGAACTCCTCTGGTGTAAACTGGAGCTCATTTCAAAAAGTTCCGGACGAGTTTTCAACAAGTTCTAGAGTATTTTTCAGCAATTCTTTCGGTATGTACCGAACATGTTCCCATCATCTCCTCTGGTATGTAGGAAGACAAATTGAAAAAATTTCTAAGTGTACTTTTATCGGCAAGAAACAACAAGAGCTTGAGTTCAAAAGTCCATAACTTTCTCATATGATGTTCGATTTAGGCGCCATTTTTTTGCAACACAAAGAGAAAAAGGAGGGGTTTATAGTGAGAGACCTCACAACTTCATTCAAGTATTTGAGTAGATTCATGTTTAATGAATCTCACAGTTAATGAGGCTTGTTCGATGGGAAATATTTGGAGATCGTTCTGGCACATACGGACCTCGGATCTTGATTCCATCAGTTTTGGTTGAATTGTAATGGTGAAAACCATATATTTGGCCCATTTGAAGGATGAAAAATGCACATTGACAAACGCCAAAAAATTGCGTTCAAAGGAATTTTTTTAATGAAAGTTTGGGTCCTGTTCTTGCTATTGATTTGCCTGAATCTAGTTCCTCCAGTTCCTATGTCATTCATGCTATATAGGATTTTAGTTCATCTATTAAATCTGAGGTAATGTGTTAGTAGCATAGAAATATAAATCTGTGAAAATGACCAACTGAGTTTGGAGCGCTTAACACTGTTTAGGAGCTGGGAGGATCAATTTTATTCTACAATGTGTTTTAGAGACAACGTAAGAACTACATATGATGCAGTTGACCCATATGATGATATCTGACACTTTCATGATCATGGTTAGTCATAAAATCAAGAAGCGTAAAACTTGCTTGCGGGTATGATATGAATAATGAAAACTGATGGTGACACGAACAAACTCAATTACAACTAAAACATGATGTGGATTAAGCGATGTAGGTAATCAATCATCAATCATCTAGTTAGTCATGAAATTCTTAATCATTTGAAATGATAGGATCTTGACTGACAATGCAATGAGAAGGATTTGAGCTAGAAGATAATAGGGGAGGCCTTAAGATGAAGGTTTCTAGCTGACAAGGTTGATGTCAGTGAGAGAAAGAAGATAACTGCTGATATGCTCAGTTTAAATGTCAGATCGACATAATTCTTCTAGCACATTGACAATAGAAGAGGGGAACTCACCAACAAGTAGTGTGTCAGAGAGAGAGATGAACCTCTTTGATACACCATGCATCGAAGAGAAAGGTAGGAACTTCATCGATATGTGATGTATCAGTGAAGATGAGAGGAAACTCGTCGATATGTGATGTATCAACAAATATGGGAGGAAGTATGTTAGTGTATTGGTGGTCAAGGGCTGACGATATTGATGTATCGATGAGTTAATCACTAACTTTCTGACATTGGTTGTATCGATGGAGGAAGAAGAATGTTCATTGATAAACTATGTATAGGAAAAGAAAGAGGGAACTCGTTGATACTGTGTATCGACAGGTTAGAGTGATCCGAAGAAATGCTACAAGTGGTAAAACATAGAGAGTGAGAAAAGAGACTTGGGATTTTCCATTTGCATGAGAGATTCTAAGAGGATTTCTAGTAGAAAATTTTAGTTGGGGGGCCCAATTTCTTCCCTTAGGGAAAATGTAAGAAAATAAATTAGGGAGGCTATTGTGTGGAAAAAACAATTGGCGACACATTGGGTGAAGCCAAAATATATGCTAGTCTTCCCTAACTCATAAGCAAAATGTAGAGGGTAATATAATTACTTTAAGATCCAAAATTCTAAAACAAATGTGCGACAATTACCTAAAATATTCCATTGTGGTGGTCTCATTGGTGATGCTTGCGTACCAGCTAGTAAATGTCGTCTCCTGTAAATAGAGGATGAATGATGGTGATATTTATTTCCTTAAAATGCGTCAACAATTCAGGTTGGTATCTCTGTCATGAGGATGATATAGGTTTGGAATATAAAAATATTTTCACCAGGTTCTTATACATATATCTTGCAGGTGTTTCTCCACTTCCCATGAGTTTCCATAGCCTTGATGGAGTCACCATGATGTCACAAACCTTTCTCCACTTCCAATGAGCATCCATAGCCCTGATGAATATATCTGCATGTCCCCTAGTTTGGTCAAACTTTCCTTTCCACTCCTTCCTGGTTTATTTAGTTCATGCTTAGCATCTGGTGGATGGAGAAAGTGGTGGCCTTTTATCCTGATAGGGGATGCCTTCCAACTATTGATGTTTATTCAAATATTTGTTGCACCTGGTTAAATAAGGTTATCCCTTTTGTTCTTCAGTCTTTAGAATCTGACATTTCACCTTTCACTTGAGAAACTACTTAGTGTGTGGATGGTTCCCCCATTACATAGGATTTTCTCACCACACAATATGAAAGAATGACCATTGATTAACTACTCTATTAAGTCATGGTTTGAACACTGTCACAATATTCCAAAAGAATTCTGATTTATATTCAAACCGAGACTCCTAGTTCAACTCATAACTAGGAAAGAGATGGAATTTGACTCGAGCCTATTTCTAGTGCAAAGGTGCTTCCTATAAAAGACAAACAAAGATGATATGTATGCATGCCATCATATATAATTAGGAATTACAAAACATACATAACTTAGAGAAATAACTGTCTGCGAGGGAAAAGGTGATGAGAAAAGAAAGAGAAGAGATGTATTTAGAACTAGAACTCGACTCAAAACTTGTTGCAAATGAAAGATGAAACCTTGGATAAATGATGATCAAATATATGCAGTCAGTAAAGAAATTAAATTGAGAAAGAGATCATGTTCATGCATTCCAACCAACAAGAAATTTGCAGCCTCTTGATAAGACTAATCCGTGTGAAATTTTATGTGCATATCATTTCATTCAGATGGGCATTAGTGCTAGCTCTAGATGCGAGTTTCATCTCTCAACATGATTTTTTGAAATCAATCAGCTCATCTCTGCAGCCTTGTGCTCCAAGAAGTAGGTATTTGAACGAACTTCCATTTGCCACCCATGATATGCTTTGTTTTGGTTGTGATTCTCTACGTCTCCCAACTCAAGAACTTATATCTCTACCAAAATGATCTTCTTTTAACTAGTTCAAATTAGGGGTGTGATAACAACTACACACTTCTACCTACATGGACAAATCGTTTAAGGTATAAGATTGATTTCAACTTAAAATTTTTATAAATGAAAGCGCTTAAGAGAATCATGTGGGGAGGATCGAGAATAAAATCCAAAAACAGATCTGTGAATAAAGTTCCTAGGTGTCATGTCCTATGGTCATGTCAAATTTTCTAAATCCATTTGTCTTCCTCAAATCATGTCCTTCTCTTCAAGAGAGTACATACTTTCATAAGAGGGATCTGCACACAGGTGAAAAACACATATCACGAATCAAAACTAGTGACCCATATGAATTGATTTATTATTCAATTTCGAACATTGCTATTTGACCCGTTAGAAAATCCAACCAAAAACAATGTCAAACAAGATAAATCCCTCCCAAAAAAACATGTTTGTGGATATTTCACTCATGAAACAAAACTAAAGAACGTATCTGGGCTATCATGGAGCACTAAACCAAAATATGAATCTTTGAATAGACAAGGAACCTGTTGATCTATATGTAGCTTAGTACTTATCTTCTTCTTATATATTTTTATATATTTTTATATATTTTTACTTAGAATTTTTTTTTAGTCATGGTGGGTTAGTTCACAACGGGTGTATTTTCTTTCCAAAATAACTCTGTGTTATACAAAACACATTTCTCTTCTCCACCGCATACAAGTTTCACTTATACTTAAAAATTTTCTTGATGTATGGGTTCACGGGATCACAAGTTTACTTGCTTTCCTTTTTTAAGTCTGCTACCACCAAGACTTAACCATTTTATTCATCTCTTTTACACCTTGGGTTCACGGGTTCCTAGACTCGTGGAATCATACTCATATATTCACCATGCCCGCCACCCCACTATTATGTTTCCCTTACCTTTGTCACATATTTCAAGATCTATTTAATGCTACTCCTATGGAAAGTAATTGCTAATTGAATTCTGAAAAGGTCATTATTGATTGCATACTTCTCAAGGTAATATCATTTATGTTGTCTTAACTTCTCCATCGAAAAGGAATTAAGTCATATTACTAAAGAATATTTTATTTCAATATTCTAAGGAATTATATGAAGAGTTCGCCAGTAACACTAGAATGGCCATGAAAAAGAAATAGTTTTGTGGAGACACATTGATCCTATTTGCACAAGAAGATTATAATTTTTACTAGTCAAGGTCTTACTGGTATTTCACAACATTTCCCCTACAATAAAGAAATGAGAACGAGAGTTGGACATCGGGTGTTTCTCTATTTAGATGTGTTCCCAAAGTTTTCAATTGCAAAGACGTAGTCTCTTGTGTGCACTGATAATTTTATTCAAAATCAAAGGGAAATTATATTGCACAATAGATCCCATATCTCGTTAGCACCTTCAAATTTCAGGAAGATGTCGAAATTACCAGAACCAACTATTACATTCAAAAGAGACGAAGCTATAAGCTTCATTAAGGTGAAGAATAACGAATTAGAGCTTCTGCAAGAAAACTTAGAAGATATTTCAACAATACCAGAGGATATATCCTGAATTTAGGTCAGTTCATTGAAAAATACCTACCGAGAAGTAGCATGGATTTTTACTAGAGTTATAAGACAAGAGTCTACAAAAACTATTCCTTTGTTGGATCTTTATGTCTTATATTTTACAATCCATGAACAAGCGATTTTTGATTGAGGAAAATTTATTTCCATTGAAATTTATTCACAACTATCAAGTTTTAAAGACAGTAAGAAGTTCTACATGGAATCCTACTTGATATTTTCTATTACTTACTGTCATGTCTTTGAGGGATTGAATATATGGAAAAGGGTAAATTGTGATATTGACCCAGTCATAATGTGTTATCAAGCCCTATGGAGGAAAAAGGTTGCTCACTATTTTTATGAAGTATATAATGAATTTATATCTGTTTTTAAGAAGTTGGTCTTTGGAGAAAATAAATCTAGACTTTCACATGAAGCATTAACCTTTTTGGACAAGAAGGGGATTATGGAAAAAAACAGACAAATACAATATTATAAGGATCTATTGCTCTCATGAAAAACTTTTTTATTTTCCGTACTATATTCCAAACATATTATTTGTTGTTGAAGTGGCAATGAAATACAAGTCTTGGTTGCATTTATTCTATTTGAAAAATAAGAAGCAGTTTATCCCACTAGCTTGGAAGGTCGACGCAATTTTTCTAAGAGAAACTGCTAAAATTGATGAATATGTTGCACAATTTGATCAATATAACATGAAATTTGCAAAAGAGATTAAGGGATTTGACCCTAATCATATTTTTCATGTTGACATGGTATCATTTGGATTCAATAATACACTTATTAATAATTTTATATTTGGAGAAGAAGAAGGAGACAACCATGATCCTCCAACTGAATGCATTGAAAGGAAAGTAAGTGATATTGAAACCATCATGAGTACCACTAACCAATATAAATAGAAAGGAAAAACCTCTAATGAAAGGAATACTTAGTCTCCTATTATTTCCCAAAAGCGCACGCAATCCAAAAATAATTCTTAGTCTACAACATCTCAATAGAAAAAATCTTAAATGAATAATTCAGTTGGTGGAGGTGATAAAAACCCTCCTTAGGGAAAATTGGAAAAGTCCCATAAATTGCAAGTAAAAATAAATAGGAGTAATTCTCTACAAGAAAATGAAGAGCACATACCTAAGACTGAAATCCCTCTCGAAGACATGGATTTAGAAGTTGATATAGAAAATATCCATTTCCCTAATGATGAAGAACGAGTACCGGAAAATGTACAATTTATGGTCGAACTCGCTATTCAAGATGAAGAGTTTTCAGAAGAGGAATATGTTTTTGTACATAATTCTTTATTTGATAAATATTCAAGAAAATTGATTTTTGAAAGAACCCTTTCAAAAAATACAAAGGGTAAAACTTGTTCTACATTTAACGTTAGTAAAATGCTTTCATCTGGAATCACTAAGATTCGTAAGGTTACAAGAGTTTCTCTAGACATTTGAATAGATGACATGGAAGCCAATAATTCTATACTTAAAGAAAGAATACAAGAATCAGAGTTTACTCTAATGCCTCCACCAATATTAGCTGCCCCTTTTGCAACAGTTCAACCTGGTAGGAATTTTGAGAAAATTACATAGTCAAGTATAAGATTGAAAGGGAACTCAAGATTACTTGTTGCAACCAAACATTATGTTGAACAAAATATTAAGAAAATAATGTCTCTTATTTTAGATGCATGGGGTCTAGCAAGTAATTTTGTTCTCTTGGTTCCAGGATTCAAAATACAAGAGAATATTTGAAAGATGACATTGAAAATGATGATTTGTTCTTCAAGGATGGACTTTCCACATTCATTATGAAAGTCTAAAAAATGACCGAATATGAAATAAAACAATAATACTTACGTTCTCAAGCTCGTATAAAGAAACTAAAGGAATGTTGGATTCAAAGAATTAATGTATTAAGGGAATTATTAAAATAACTCAATGACTTAAAATCCAAAAAGGATGAAGCTTATTCTAAATTGTCTGGATTAAATCTTGTGGGAAGCATAATCAAATTAGAAGATCCAAAGTTAATTTTAAACTCAATACTTCAAACAAGACAATAGTTCAAAGAAAGCGTGGAAAATTTAAAGAAACTATCAACAGAGAAGTTCAATAGTATGATTGAATATACTGTAGATGACATTGATAATTGCCTTGTTGATTTTGCCAATAGAAATGAGGATATTGAATCTACATTGCAAACTATTTCAATTGACTATAGAGAATATGAAAATGAATTGTTCAAAATCAAAGTCAAACAAGAGGTGATAGTTTCTTCTTTGCGAGAATATATTGAAGAATGGTTAAAAAGGGATATAATCAAGATTACCGAGGGTCCAACGGAAGTAGTTGATAATGGTCACATAAATGAAACAAACAAAGATATAAAAGGTGCATCAAAAAGCAAATGAAGACATGAGAGATTCATCATAGTAAGTCTAAAGATCAAATTTATCCCAAAATTTCTCTCTTTCTAGATAAAAAACCATCCAATTACATTTATTCTTTCCTTGAAGAACATAACCATTTTTTTATCCTTCTCTTATTTTTCTTTCAAGGTTCAACATTGCTCTTGATTCGATTCCATCGAATCCATTCAACCTTCTCTTCTTTTATTTTATGGTCCACGAGAGCCCTAATCATAGTCCTTTAGGACAAACACTTTAATTTTCATCAGAACGTAAAGACTTTATCATTTTTGAGAAAATCCAAGAGAACCAATTCGGGGTTAATTTCGACTATAACTTTAAAATCTAAATATTTGAAGATAAGATATTTGAAATTGACTCATAAAAATCTTATTTTGTTTCTATTGAAAAACTCTTTAAGGTTCTCTGATATATGGGACATTTTTCTTCTTCCTATAAATGTGATAAAAAATATTTCATGAATGTGATGAATGTGAGATCTGTTTTCCATTTCTTATAATATATAATATGTATATATTATTTCTATCAAATTTACATTTTATGAGTGAAGGTTCTTGGTCCTTTTTTCAGGAACTGTTGGTGTATATCTATCATTTTTATTTTTGAGTGATAAAGATTTTGGAGTTTGATATATAACACTCTCCCATTTATATATATTGTCCTAAAATAATTTTAAAGAAAATATTTTAGAAAAAATCCAAGAGGAGTACCACCTCTATAAAAACACAGGGGGATTCATATCCTTGTGAGGTTTCTATTTTGGTCTAAATAGACTCAATCATAAAAAAAAAATACATGTTGGGATGTATGAAGTCACAATGTGACTCTTATTAGTTCATGTTTCCAATGATCTAAGTAGAGATATGTAGTAAACTTAGGTCAAGTGGAAGCTCCCCCTTAGGAAGCAATTGACTATTGTTGTAATGATCACCATTTATGCCCTGCAGAAATGTATTTGAAAACCATTCTATTGATTATTGTTTTAGAAGTTGGGCTCATGGTTCATGGGTCATAGTGCTCTTTCTTGGTTGGATAATCTTTGAAATATCATTATTGATGAGATTTCTCAACATAACTTCCGAAAAATTGCAGGCCCATGCCTCGAAGATATTCATTGACATTTTAATGTATTGACATATTAAAACATCAATAGGCATCCAAACATCATATGTCACATGCTAAATCCATTAAACAAAGTCTCCCGATCTAAAAAATATTACGCTTCACTCTCACAATGACAAATGCATGATAATAAAAAGATGGGTTTCACCACTTTCAGTTTTCAGGACCAAGGTTTAGATACCTATCTTGTCTCCCGAGATGATCTGTCAAAGAAAATGACCTTAAAAATCAAGCGATGCAACAAACAACATTAAAATGTTTGTGTGTATGTGATTTGCAATCAAAAGTATTCTAATACCCCTAGTCCAAACCTAAATTATACATATAAATGTAAATGTAATTATACATATAAGATGGTGAGCTGATGGTATAAGGTCTTTGGTTTTTTTTTGTGCGCATTGAGTCAATCTGCGAGAATCTCATACCAAAGAAGTGCGCACATTTTATAATGTATCTCACACTTATGTGAGTGTGTGAGGATTTCACACTAAAGGAAGGGTGCACACCATCCTGAGTTTGCATACACTTGAACCAAGGTGATTGGGGGAATATTAGTATCACCCAAACGAGCTAGGCCAAAAGCACAATAGGGGTTCAGGAGGCGAAAGAGTAAGTGCATGGTTTTGGGGCCAGAGTGCCTTTGTGTATATGTATTTTGAGTTCAGGGTGCCCATGTGGTTATTAGGATAATTTTAATATGTAATCACATGCAAATATTAATGAAAACACATCATTGTTGCAGACCAACCATGTAAAAGAGTACGCCGGGATAAAATCCACTGGATAGGGAAAGGGGGTTAAAAGTTAAGGATAAGGGGATAGGCTAGAGGGGATTAAGACCAAAGGAATATTATATTAATATTCCTTAAATTATAAAGTATGGATAATTATTTTATCCTAAGTTATAAGGATGGGGACAAGTGGGCCCAAGGTAGTTCTCAGCATGACAAGTGTCAAGTTGGGAACATGCATACATATAGTTTAGACTTGGTTCATTTTCCATTATTATATCATCATTCCTTCACTCACTCAGATGTCATTCATACCCTGCTGTTACTATACATGTACTTATACATGTACCCTAGTTAGCTTTGGAGTTGGATTGAAGAAGTCGATTTTCAGGTTCATAGGATATTGAAGAGGTATATTTTCAGGCTCGTGAGCATTCTCTCCATGTGAGAGAATTGTTGGGAATTGATTCCTGAAGGTGCCAAACTGCAACTACAAGGCTCTCAAACTTCTTTTTCGGCCCATTGCTAAAGCCCCAGAAACGAAGTGGGGCATCCAAGGGACTATTGAGTAGAGAAGGGGCACACTTCATGGGGTGGGGCAGGTATGTGGGGAATGAGAGACTGTAGGATGTTAGTTTGAGTTGGAACCTATGACTGAGTTTCCTACTATTTGAGATACCTTTGTCGGGTTAGGAATCTTTTACCTAGGTGGAGTTTAGTCCTAGCTTGGGGGTGACCCACTATTGAGAATTATGAGAAGTGCGGTCTAAGGCTGGGAGGAATGTGGAAGGTATGCATGCAATTGGTGTTCTTTTAAATCAAAGATAAGTTTCAATTGTGTGTTAATTCATATGTTGTGTTAATATTTATGCATTGTTTTTCATGGGTTTTTCCCGTGTATGTTGCATGCGTATTTTTGTCATTATTTTGTATGAATCTATGCATTTGCAAAGTATTTTTATGATTTATATTAGTATTAGAGTTAAAAAAATTAAGTGGAATAGCCCACCAGGTGGTTGGGGATGTTACAAGTCTCAATAACACCATTTTGATAGAACAACAAACACTTTTATGTCTATACTCAACATACACCATTATAAAAGAGTTAAGGTATAAATGTCTCAATTTGTATTGAAATTTTGAATCTTTTCTGAACAATTCAATAATGTTCCTTTTGCATTCTTGAAATCTTCTCCATCATAAAAGGTTAGAGTCCATAGAAAAACATACTTGAATAGAGTGCTTGTAACCAAGTTTAGCTCATCGGTCTTTGTTTTGGGAATCAAGAGAATGAACCGGTGATACTTAGCGACATCTCCCCAAGATGTAAAGTATTCCTTCATATATATTATTTCAACAATTCATGATAATAAGTTGTCTAACTTCCAAAGTCAGAGTCAATTCCACTGAAGTGAATGAATTTTCCAGTTAAACATATGAAAGAATTCTGCGTAGAGTTCCCTCATAAAACCAAGGTTAATCCAAGCTTTCAGTTAAACAACAAAATGAAATGCATCAAATGAAAAATACGAGAGATTTTATGAAAAGGAAACTTAAACTAAAACAAACCATCGCGAGTTGTGAATTAAATTAACAGTAGCTAGTGGCCTTTATTGAAGAAAACAAAACAAGTCTAGATCTATTCTATACAAATGAAAATTAAATCAAACCTTTAAAATATGCAGGAAAAAAGGAAGAAAACTAACTATGTTAATCCTATTCCTACTCTATCCTAAATTGGATAAAACAAGGCTAATTGAAATAATTATGCCAGTGCAACCAATCATGTAACTCCCAACCTGCAACCACATGTTCATCAAAATTCAATTGTAGAGTATTTAGAAGTAAGGGATAAAATATAGGAAGAATTGATTCAAGCAAATCTCTACTCAACATGTTAGATTTGGCAATGTTATGATTCATGGGAAATGTAGACATGTAGGATTCATCCAACCAAGACTCATTTCCATCATAAAATTTACAATGAATAGCGTAGGACTATTGGAAGGAAATCAAAATTGAGTGACATACCTTATGAGCCCCATAAATGAAATTTGCATGCAATGTATCTTGTGAGAGAGTCTCGGTATGGGTGGCATCGTTCATTCCAGGGGTCAAAGTAATATAATGAGCACCTGACATAACTATCATTTGAAATTGAAGTACCTCATTGTCCAGGAAAAACCCCCCGGGCCCACATTTTACATAACCCATATGCTGAGAGGAGAGAATATAGTAAGTAATTTGAAGGAAACATTGAGCGAAAGACGAATCTAGGAATTCACCTATAATATCATTAAAAAAATGTGGGGAGTGTTGGAGCAGTAAGATAGCATCCAAGGATGAATGTTGCGTCTGCCCCTGAATATTGACATGTAATTCTATATCATATTTATGTGATGGCATTTCTTGGATCAAATCGATGTTTTCTATGCTTTGTATAGTGATGGGATGCTTGTTTGATGTGATTTCGTCATGTGGGTTAGAAAACTCATCATTCTCTAATACCTTTAATTTTTTGTTCCTAACATATGTGCATTGAGATCAAAAATTTCAGATTGCACAAAATCAATGAATGATAGGTTAGTATTCACATTCAATTCTAGAACAAAAAAGCTATCATGAAAAACAAGGTTATTGAGATCAGATTGCGATTAAGCATGTTCCAGAAATTCAAATTGTGAAGGATTGATAACATTATGCATCATGGGAGGACTTTCATTAAGAGAGAGTGTTTGATTGATCAAATTTGTACACTCTTCTTGTTATAGTTGATCATTCAGTGTATCATCATTGAAAGAGTAATGTAAAGGATACACTACATGATAAACAAGTGGGTGCGCATGTGGCTAATTATCATCAAACAAATTTGTATGAAGAGAACGAAGATATTCAAGTTCTAAAAATTAAGGGATCACTTCAATAAAATATTTGTCACAAACTAAAGTATATTCATGATTTTCTAAAGGGGAGACGTCAAATGGTTCATATTCCAGAGCTAAGGGGTCTAATATTTATGATAAGGATTCCCCCAAAACTATGTCAGAGTGTTGGTTAGATGTCATGTAACCCTATCCTTCCTAATCAGATATGAATCTTGTGAATGAGATATTATTTGATAATGCAGATCGCACCCTTCAAGAACAAAGACGAGATAGGAAAAACAATCCAATATTTATTGGTTTGAGGGTTTGTCATTTTCAGGAAATCTACAATAAATATGCACAACTCTTAGAAATAAATCATCCACAAATTCATATATGAGCCTACATATTTCTATGAGTTCATTAAATATTTCATCATAAGCATAATCTACATGAGAAATGATAAACATTTCCACGAATTGTCTCCAACAATGAATCAATTTCTCTGATAATTTCCTAAACCAAGATTTAATCCACCCTTCAAATGTGATAATACGAAGTCAACATGTTTCATTGTCTTGAAAATTTTTAAGATTATGACAAGTGATGTTAAACTGATTAAGATGTGTGAGTGCAAAAACATGCCCTTCACCATCAAACTTTTATTTTGACAAGATATCAACTATATTGATTGCGATCCCCCTGGTGGGTCTTGGAAGACTCAAATCGTAATCCCATATAGAGATATGGAGAGGAGCCATGGGATGGTTAAAAATTAAGTGAAATGACTCCACATGGGTAGGCTAATCATCTGACCCTCCTTCTAGTGCCAATTCTGTTGACACGGCTAAAATCACCCTTTGTCAATAGTACATGTTAGCCTCGATAAGAATCCCCAATTAAACCTCTCACCGTTTGGAATAGCCATCCGGATTCTGGCCTAGCAACCATTTCTGGTTTTGGTTTTGCCGATTGTGGCCCGGTCCACCGATGAAGGTTTCCTAAGCTAAAGAATGAAATGCAACTAATCTAAAATGCATGTGTTTGGAATACACTAAGGAAACCAAAAAGTAAACATATAACCAACCATGCTCCTATCGAGGGCCCATGAAATAGTTCACACAAAGAAGAGACAACAACATGAATAAACAACTGCAAATACATAATATTCTAGCGTTGAACAATTGTTTATAGTTCTATTCCCACGAATTTAGTCAAATATTCTATGAATAACATAAATAATAATGCAATCATCATACATAAGAATAGTCTACACCAAGAAGTGCATTCTTACACAACCTGAGTGTTGAGAAAAATGCAAAGGAATAGTCCACAATATGTCCAACACAAGAATCATAGCTCTCCAAAAAATCACTTGGAAAAATTGGATTCCCCTCATTAAAATTTTATGTAATAGTACATGAATGGTCCAAGGAAGGCTTCTCAATTTTATTTAACACTTTATTCCCAAAACATTTCAGAAAATATAAAATGCTTGAAGAGTCAAAAATCCCTTTCTTTGGATACAATTCTAGTATTTATTGAA
>SNQJ01S0197639.1:0-17267 GCA_010110895.2 Picea sitchensis | reverse complement strand
AACTCACTTAACTACACTTATAATTCTGTTACAATTCCAAATCACTCAGTTATGAATGAGATAATAGATTAATATTTATTGTCTAATTTAATTAAGGGAAAACTAAATTAGACACATGTTTCTTGTTGACTTTTCAACACTTACTCTATCCTTCCATTACGTTTAATCAATGGTCAAGAATGATCCCGAAGTAGATCAAATATTAGCGTTACTTCGTGATTCCGAGCTTTGACAATTAGTTGATAAAGGAAGCTTGGATATCACCGAAGTTAGTCCTCCTAGAGTGACATGGATTTTTGATGTCATTGTTGACGTGGCATTGGCTGAGTGGTTGCCACATTTCACCTTGATTCATGACTTTCGTATACCTAATGTGCTAACTAGACCTTGACACTTGTCATCTGTTGATTGAGCCACATGTCATATTTATCTTACTGCGTGTCTCGTCCAATCTCAAAAGGAATATTCTTCGATTATTTGTCTTCAAAGGGATGCCACTTCCACATTCTTCAGTTCTCTGAATCGATGGTATCGAATGGAATATTCTTTTTTCGATACTATGATTTCAGAGTGTTATAACAACTCTTCTCCACTTGACTCCGAACAATTTCCTCCGAACACCAAATAATATTCGCCACATGTTATGGCCTTTCTGGACATCGAATAATGGGTATAAAAGAGGAACATTTTATTTCAATACTCTGATTTCGAAGTGTTAAAAAAAACTCTTCTCCACTAGACTCTGAATACTTTCCTCCGAACATAAATCAATAGTTTCCACGTGTTACCTTTTTGGACATTGAATAAAGGGCATCAAAGAGAAATATTATGTTTCGATACTCTGATTTCAGAGTGTTAAAACAACTTTTCTCCACTGGACTCCGAATACCTTCCTCTGAACACCAATCAATAGTCACCACGTGTTACCTTTATAGACATTGAATAAAAGGTATCGAAGAGGAATATTTTATTTCGATACTCTGATTTCGGAGTGCTAAAACAACTCTTCTCCACTGGACTCCAAATAGCTTCCTATGAATACCAATTAGTAATGGCCACCTGTTACCTCCAGATTCATCAATAATGATCACCCTGAGTTCATCTCCACCATTGGTCTAGTCATTCTTGATCTAATGGTTTGTATTTATCCCAATTTTTTTCCCTCGATCTAACGATTGGTTGGATTTTGGAACTTCGTGCCTTTGGTTCCACTTATCCTATCCTTCCACTTCACCATTGACGGTTGAGAACTGAACTGAATTTTCTCCACGAGATATGATGGTTGACGTTCATTTCACGACTTCATAGATTTCAAGACTTTGTGTCTTATGAGTTCCACTTATCCTGTCCTTCCACTTGGTTCTATCTAACGATCAAGATAGATCCTAAATTGATCTAACAGTTGTGTTTACTCCTGAATATTGAATGGACGATTAGGATTCCAGGATCCTTCACGAAGGGTTCTTCTTTGCAGACCTTGGATTATGTGTTATCTAATAGTTTTCGATTGTACCAAAGTTTCTCAATATGATCTAATGGGATCTCACTTCTGCACGATCTGATGGTCTAGGATTGTCCCGAGAACTACATCAACGAACATGATTCTTTTGGAGCTTTATTGTGGGGATTTCAATCCCGATAGAATTTTTGTAATTATCTCTCCCTTCTGAGCTTTCTTTCATCCTTTCCATGCTATGATTCTGTGTGTGTATCCTTTCCCCACTATCTCTCCTGAGCTTTAGGAACATAGGATCATTTTGGATCCTATTGTGATCAACATTGATCACGAATTGCTTATGTTACAAGGTGACATTCCTCTTCCCCAAGGTGATCTTCATTTTTCTTTGATTATTGTATATGTTTGACTCATGTTGCCATCAATGACAATACACAATCAATAATTCCAACATAACATACTCCATCTCATGGAAGGACCAAGCACAATCTTTTACAATATTGCTTAGGTACAATTACAATACTCTTCTCAACTACAAACTCTAGGAAAAATATAAGATCAAAATTTTTATTGACCAATATGCAAGACTTATATATAACACCTTATACTTGCTACAAACACAAGGTGTGATTCATATTTATCTATGGTCTCTACTTTTATTAAACACGACACACAAACTTTACCTTGTTTGTCCATCACCATCCTATCTTTAGTGCAACCACTAGAACTATCACCAACATCCTTTCGATCAAACTCCAAAATAACTCTTTGTTGCATCTAGAACAATATTAGTGTCTTTCCCACTACAATATCATTATTCCAACTCATAATTAAGTCTACCACCATTAACTAGCTTCTTTAGTGAAAAAAATGCAAATTCACTATAAATTTAATTTCCACAATAATCAACCAGTGGTAATTCACCCAAACAACTTTCTTCCATATTTGAATCAAGGTGTCCATGCTTCTCCATTCACTTATAGAGTTGTCATCTCAAACAACATACCATTTGTGAACCAACCGTACCTTTAGGTCGAACACTAGTACCACACAGTTTGACTGGGAACATGTTGTACTCCAAGGCCTACGATCAACCTCACTATAAATATTGAACAATTGGACATCTTATGGACACATTTCCATCTACCAAGACACCTAGGTACCCAACCATGGTGTTCACTAGTTCTTTACATGGCCTGAAATGGATCATTATATAATTTATTGTCTATCTTTGTACATTTTGGGTGGAAAATTTGGAGGAATTGGATTCTAGGGCCCATTTTGAGTTCTTCTCTTCCTAGTGATAAATATTTTGAGTGTAATATTATCTTATGCATGACCATGGATCCTATCATTATAGCTAGTGGAAACTTGTTCTATTGGTCGTGTCTTTATCAATGAATCTATCACCATTCCAATTTCAAAGAATGTCATGTCTCCAAAGGGGAGTGTTGGGTATGTGTTATATTCTTTGCATGACCAAACTTGTTGTCATCATTTTGTGCAGGGGTCACAGGGGGGTTGCAGGGGGGTGGGAGTCCCCATGTGCAGGGGTTTGGGGGAAACTCCCTCGGAAAAAAGAATTGGCGGTTTTTGCTTCCGTTTTTTAGTGGTTTTTTGACACATGGTTTTCGCCGATGGTTTTCTAATTCTAGTTAAGGAATTAGGGTTATTAACTAATCAAATTCAATGGATTAGTGGTTTTGGATGCTGCAGGATCCTATATATATTGTATTGTAAACAATGAAGCCAAATGATGAATAAAATATTAGAGGTGTGGCTCTAAACAGGTTGTTGGTTTTCCCGGTTTGGGTTTCCAGGGTCAAATATTTGTGTAATGTGTGTGTGTGCCATTGTATCTTTTTTATTATTATTATGAATTTGTTTGCAGTAATTAATTGTACAAGGTTAAAATCTACAAGGAGTTCAATGATATAGATATTATTCCCATTTATGGTAGAGGCAATATCAATATCGAAGCTGAGGGAAAATGATATTTGGATCACGGTAACCTGAAAATATCCAAAAGACCCCATGCCCATAAGGTTGAAAGCTCTATAATTGAGGGTTTTAGAAGGTCTTAGTGAAGATTGATTCTCTCTTGGTTGGACACAAATGACATAATTGAATATGGAGGTGAACATGGGAATGTGAGTTATGGTCGGGGCGATCATGTTTACTTTCTCTTTGGGAGAGGTACAATGGAAGTAAGAAATCATATGATCATTTGAGATCCCTATGCGATGTATTGGAAAATGATCAATGTAGTTTTGAGGATTCTACACAGTAAGTGGCTATTGGGGATGATCTTCGCGTCTGGTAGCAAACTATGTGGGGGAGAAAATGTTTGTTTGAATTATAGTCGAGAGATAATAGAGCCCCATTTCAGAACACATATAATCCTGAACTTTTGAGCTTTACATTCTCCACTTCATGAAATTATAATTTTTCCCAAAACAATAACTTAGAGAACAACTTGTGAATTTTAAATCAAATTCAGTGATGGTTAATCAGTAATAAGGCACGCATGATATCTGTCGTTGATGAAGTTTTTTCTATTTGATCGAGGGATCCTAATTTCTCTGGAGTTTTGGAGCCACCTAATGTTTAAAGACATAAATCACTAAAGGTCTCTCCGGAGCTTCGTGCTTCGGGTATTTCGATAAGCCTTAATGATAAAAGTCTCGAAACTTGAAAGTGTTCGTTCATCACTTTTCCTAAACCTTTGAAGGACAGGAGTCGTGGTACACGTGTATATTTTGAGTCTTGTTTGAGTAGACACGTGGCACCTACTTCTGACATTTTCGTTTGAATATTCATATGATTCTAAGTAACACATGGCACTTCCCTTTTCTGGACACGTCATCTAGAATGATGTCATCTACGACACGTCACTATGGGAAATGACCCTTCAGAAATATAACAAATAACTAATTAACAAATCACTGAAACACCAAAATGTTGAAGTATTAAAACTTTAAATAATTAGGTTGATCATGGTCAAGATATAATTAATGATTTCTCACTTCAAAGTTCAGACGTTTACCCCTCATCGTATCCTAAAATCCCCGAAGTCCAAATTTCTGAAACACTTAAAGATAAATATGATTAATTAAGACTTAAATCGATTACCGGATAATTAATCACTTCTCAATTTCGGGTCTCGGGGATTTCCTCTCGAGCTACATTTAAAAACCCCAAAGTCTGAATGTTCGAAACACTTGAATTTAACACACCTTTTTAAACATGATTAATTAAGGTTTTAATAGCGATTATCTAGGGATTAACCTCCACAGATTTGGGATTCAAAAAATTCTCACTCAATCTCATCTAAAGTTCCCGAACACAAATCTCCCAATATTAATGACATTTATGACCAATTAACGGTAATGATTCAAACGTAGATTGTGGATCACCAGATAGACTTTTCCATTAAAGTTAATAAATTTGGCGTCAGTAAAGCTATACTAGAATCAATGCATCTAATGTGAATAAAAACACTTCGATTTTGAATTCATTTTCACCCTCCACAAAGTAGCAAGTTTTATTTGATTGAGAAGCTCACACAATTCCTTTGCGATAGGTAACATCGTTCTATTCTCTGGATATCATGGCACCATGGAAAATGAAAAAGAAGCCTGATGCAGCTGGAGAAATTTCAAATCCAAATGCAGACGTTCTATTGGATACCATGCCGTGAGCCATAGATACTATGAAATCTTGGACACAGGTGTTCGAGGTTCTGGAACGTGAGATTATAAACTGTCCAGAAGACTCCGATGATGAATTAGATGATACTCATGAAGCTAAACTTAGATATATAGCTCAGTCAGAGCTACACAAGATAGTTGTGCAGCCGAGAATCATGACGTATAACGACATGATAGGCTAGGCCTTGGAGAACATCTACGTCCAAACCAGGAGCATCACCAACCACCAAAATTTTATTGTTGGTTCATTCCGACCAGAACACCTCCAAGTAATGTATAATATATCTTCCACTCTTAAATATAATTACAACGTTACATTTACGTCGGAATTCGAGCAACAGGAATGCATACAATACGACAAGAGTTACCTGATATAATCAAGTTCTGGTGGGGGTAGCTAGAGAATTTCAAGGCCGACACTCATGGAATATACGCCACAACGTCCTTGGACACTCACATGATTTACTTAGTGATGATGCTCTGTAGACTGTTCAGGAAGAAGAGTCCTACTCATTTCCCGATGGCATGGGTATTGATTATGCATGAGGTGGCCGAGGGGTACACTTTTAATTGGGCCAAAATTTTATCAGACAACTTGGTCAAAGAAATTACTGAATACAAATTGGCAAAATCAGAGGGGCAGCCCACCCCTTTAAATATGTCAGTGTATGTCATGGATGTTATCTGCTTCATAACCCCTTTTCCACTAATGAATTGGAGTTGGACCCCGACCAGTGTAGAGCCTATTCACTTTTATCATTCCAAGTTGTGGGAGGAAAAAGAAAAAGATTTATTTTACTAAATATGTCACAATGTAGTGGTCCCTGTCCATATAGCTTTATATGGTTTCCCACCCCCTCGAATTTCAGACAGAATCATGGGAAATCTAGGAAAACTAGCAAATTGGTTCATTGAAGAAAACTTCTCTTATATCAGGGTTTTTCGATGCTCAGTCCCTCCCCATGCTCTCCCGAGATTTTTACCAAACCAGCTGGTATGTCGAGAAGTAACTTACCAAACAGTAATAGGGGGCATCAGCAAGGAGCTGAAAGTAGCCCAGAAAAAGGTATGGTCTACCTTCCCTCTCCAGGTCGGTATGTTTTCTCTATTGGATTTCGGTCACTCTAAAGTAGATGCTGCAGCTCTAAATGATGTCAAATTGGTTGACATCGAATTCAAAAAGCACGACCCACACAGGATTGTAGAGAACCACCTGGCCCAATTCAATATGAAAATATATGTGCACAAAGACTCCCCATACGATGAAATATTTAGGGGAGTCGGGTCTTATGAAGAGGTACAGAACATGTTCCAAACCCTACCTCTAGATCAACATGCTAGCTTCCTCAGTTTCCAAAGACACGGATGAAACAACTTGTCGAAAGTACTACAGGGAGAATCAGTAGCAACTTCTCCTTCACGGGAATCTATACCTCTAGGTTTTGAACCAGGGAACTCTGGTAAACAAGATATTGAGGAAACCCCAAAGAGATCCGAGGTTTTAACTCAAGTATTGGAAGCCCCATTATCAGAGCAACGAATCCTCGAGGCCCTAGCTCATCTCAAAGCTTACCTGAAGCAAGAACATGATGCATATCCTTCGACACCAGCCACACTTGTTGCCAATACAGTAGAGTAACAACTATCTGCGAATATCGGTACTCCTATTACTTCATTGACACCTTTGCAGTCTAGTTTCAGAAATCCTAGTTCCGAAGTCGTTTTTGTAGGTGATCTCACCCCGATATTTCCCGAAGAGATGCCTCCTTTAGATTTCTTATTTCTTATAGAATCATAGTAGAAATACAGGCTAATAACCAAAAGGCAAAGGATGTTGTATGATGGAAACAATCGCGATGATTCATAATTCGCAAAGGAAGTTGTAGGTTCATTGGGTGCCTTTGCCACTACAAATCAATGGTCTGTGGAGAATTTGGCAGAGCAACTAATACATAAAATATTATTGGTGGGGCAGTTGCAATATCAAATACTGACCATGGAACAGACTGTAAAGAATAAGATGAGCCAAGACTTTGAACAAATCGAAACTTATGACTGGCATCAAATCCAACAGCTTCGGGATAATCTCGAGGAGCTCGATCGAAATTCATAGGCCAAAAAAGAATTGGTCACTCAAGATAATGAGTTAATAAGGAAATTGCAAGCCAGGTTAGATGTGACCGAAGGTATATCAGTAGATATCTCAGCCTTCCAGACTCAAGCACTGAAAATAAACGAAAAAACTAGAAATGGCCTTACAGAATCTTTTTATGAAGGCTGAAGCCATACAAAAGTGCTATTAGGAAGTAGACATTGCTCTGAAGGATGTCTGTATCAAGGAAAGAGAAGCTCGCTTATCTCGAGCTAAGTTTCAAGAATCCATTGCATTGGCACAGAAAGATAATACCCATGCTTTTCCTCGGCTTTCCCCTTATGAACAAATAAGAGGTGATCTGGCCCTGAAGGTGTGGGAAACGAATTTGGCAGAGAGCAAGATATTAGCCAGGGAAGTAAAGGATGCTTTCTAGGAAGTGTTATCATCATTGGAAGAGAGTGATTTATTTTGATGGAAGGAGTATTGCGGAGGCCTTGGGAAAAATCAATATTGAAATGAACCAACATAATTCTAGAAAGAGCAGAGAGGAAACTCTGGCAACCATTGAAGAAATGAGCTAGATTGACCTTCTTAAAATAAATAAATGGATAGTGAACCCAACTTCACAATTCCAGACCTTGACTCAAAAAGTGAAAAGAATCCAAGAAAGACTACCTCAAGTGGAAAAGAAATTATACATTTTCGAGGTGAATGAAACAATTGATCCATCAAAGATAGTGGTGGAATTTTTACATAGATGAAACCAATGCATTGAGCATGGAAAATCAAGCACAGTTGTGAGCAGGTAAGGAAATGTCATTGCATTACTAAACATGGCTGAAGAGACATATGGCAACAGAACTATCACGGCTAAGATATTATGCTAAATTATTAAGAAGACCAGAAGACAGATGTGTCCAGCCTAATGGAATGAGGAAAGGAATCATTTATTCTAGCAAACAAAGAGATGGAGGAGAATGCCAACGAAGCTCATCATTTTCTATGCACTGTTGTCTTATTTCAAATATTTTCTATTTTTATTATAAGAAGTCCAACCATTTTGAGTTTTGAAAGTTTTGTATAAATAAATAGATCCAAGATCTATTTGGGGTTGCTTCTTGCCGGATGTAATAGAGAAAACTCTGCTTTGAGTATTAATACAAGTGCAGACAAAGATTCCAAATTTTGTTTAGTTTGGGTTATGTGTTTCTTCTATTTTTCCATATCTCAAGATTTCTCTATGCATTTCTTTGATAGATGTTTGGTTGCACTTTAGTATCACAACTACTATAATCGTATTATATCAGTAATTTGTTAAGTGAGCAGTTTTTCCTTTGTATTTACTATGAGTAAAACAAGACCTACAAGCTATGTGAATTACTATAATTTGCACTTTGTTCAAGGGTGCACTATCTATTTTCTTCCACTACAACAAGGTGAGATTCTTCAGCAATTGATTCCTTGCTTTGTTCAATAGTTTTCCCCCACCCCATTCGATATTACAGTTGTGACTCAGACATGAAATACGACCTTTGTACTTCCACATTGTAAATTTCATTTAAGGATCTTTTCTCTTATAACTAAAGGTAGAAAAATAAATTTTTAAAAACATTCTCTTCAAACTTTCTTGATGCCTAACATTATTCTTTGAGCCTTAATTTTAATCTCAGGACCAACATCTTTTTGGCATCATTGTCGGGGATGGAGAAATGAAGTTATTTTTCCCTGGGAAAACGATAAGGTAAATTTCTATCTTTGATAGTTAACAAAGATTGAATACACAAGTAAGGATTATTTTTATCTTTCACTTGGTGACTCCACCATAGATAAAACTGGTATTCGGTCAAAAGAATACCAGAAAGAATCTAGACGAAAAGCAGACCACACCAATGTCAGATCTCGAAAGGTTGTTGAAACCAAATGGATACCTCAAATTGACTACTGCATCAGAAGGTAAAGTATACCAACCCAAATTTATATAGGTTAATGATAAGGTTCCAATTGAATAACTAACCCCTGAAGTGATTTTTAAACAAGTACCCTCTACAGAGACCTCAATTAGTAAACCTGAGGATAATATTGAAATCTGGAAGTAATTGTACCCAAGATAAAGGTTGATATTAACTCGACTGATACTCCTACCAGTATGAACAAAGGATCCCTCTCCTTACCCACTATTATTGAAACTCTATCGATTCCATCCTTACCCGAAGTAATGGTTTCAGTTTCCTGAAACTCTGAAGAATATATTTTATACCCTGATTTGTCCCCTATCGGTTCTACTATATATACATCTTGTAAATCTAAGGAAACCAGTCCACATTTCCCTTTTCCTCCTCATCTAGATTGTTCGTCTCCTAACGACCTGTTTCCGTAACTTCCTTTGCCACATCCCTAATTAGTCGAAAGGCCACCACTTCGAGCCCTATAAGTTTTTGAAAATCCCCTTTTTTCCTGAAGTTTGTCCCCTAGACTTCCAATGGCCGTTGTCGAAGGTGGTGGTGCCAGAGGTGGAGGAGCAGGTGGAAAAGGTCAAGGAAAACCTCCATCCCCTAGAATCTTTGCCAAAGTAGCTTCCAGATATGTTCCCTTGGTACTCCCTACCCTCCTTTATGATTTTCCCAAAACTTATATGAAAAACCTACCAAAATTCATGGGAGAAGGAAATATAACCACAACCAAACATATAGCCTTTTTCGGCTAGTTCATTGATATCCTTGGAATCAAACATGAATATGTTTACTCAATTTTGTTAGTACAAACCTTTGAAGGACAAGTGAGAACCTAGTTCTGAAAGCTCCCAGTAGGGTCCATACGGTCATATGATGATCTAGAAAATGCCTTCCTAAGACAGTGGGGAGAGAAGAAGGATCATCTCTCTTAGTTGAATGAATTTAGGGATTTAAGTAAAATGAATTTTGAATCAGTTCTTGAATTTACTTAGAGGTTCAACAAATTGTACAACAAAATACCAGTTGAGGTCAAACCCTCTCAACCTGCTACAAAGGTAACTTTTGCAGGGGCCTTTGAACCTAACTTTTCTCTCCTCTTAAGAGAAAGAAGATATGCCACTCTAGCAGGGATGCAGGATGATGCCATTGAAATTGAATCCAATATGATGGAATCCAGGAAATTAAAAACTAAGATTGAGGGAGGAACCAAAGAGCCTAGGCATTTCAAAGAACAAGCAGGACCCTCTGGATCTGGGAAGTCTGCAGAAGAAAAAATGGATGAGATGGATAAAATAATTAAAGACTTATCAAACAAAATATCCAGGATGGAATTAGACCAAGCCAAACCTGATCCGTTCGTGAGAAATCAGTTCAAAAGAAACCATAACCCTCAGATGCAACAAAGACAAGTAAAAAATTAAGATCAAAAGATCCAAGCCCCTTTTAAAACTGAAAACTTTATGTAGAGGGATGACATGCAAAATTATGAGGAGTTAGAAGAGGATCTAAACAACCTTAGTAATGACGACCTGGAGCCTCATTTAACTAGACAGGATTATGAAAAGTCTCTAGACCTAGAAACCATGTTTAATAATGAGGAAAGTATAAATAATCTAGGAGAATATGCATATCAAGGACTCGCTGAATCAATAATGGTCGAACTCCAACAAAAGTACAATTTAAGGCCCAGAGAAAAAAATCCTACGAATGTTCCACCGAAAAATATTTTGTCAAGAAATAAAAAAAAATGAGGCAGTTGTTACTAAATCGCCAATTGAAACACAAGTTGCCTGGACAAGACCAGTTGAAACAAGAGCGACGCAAACTAAGAGACCAAAAAATACAGAAGCAGCAGTTCCAACCAGAGAAACCGAAAAAAAAAAACCGGAGATTTCATTTTAGAAAATGAACTTAATAAAATTAAAATCCCCATGCCTCTGATTGAGCTTGCAAAAAACCTGATCTATAAAAAGAAAATTGCTAAAATGATAAATTTTTCTGATGTTGAATGTCATGCAAATGTTATTAATTTGTAGGATGAAAGACCTATGATCATGTTCGGTCCACATATTGAAAACACTAAAGATTATGTCGCTCCATTTTATATTACATTAACTGTGCACGACCACTTACTCCACAACTGCATGTTATATTATGGGGCCTCTCATAATTTAATGCCTAAAATTATCATGGAAAAATTGGGCCTTGGAATCACTAGGCCTTATCAGGACTTATACTCGTTTGATTCTAGAAAAGTTAAGTGTCTTGGCATGATCAAAGATTTGATAGTGAATCTTGCACAAATTCCTGTAAAAAGTATCCTTATGGATGTAATCGGTGTTGATGTACCTGCCAAGTACAACATGCTTCTATCCAGGTCTTGGGGCACCAAATTGCTAGGATCACTTCAGTTGGACATGACTTATGCTACAATCCCAATTTTCAGTGGAAAATTCATGTAGTTGTACAGAGAAACAAGACTGGCATATACAGTAAGTGACCCTCAAAATACAAACAATTATACAGTCTATGTTGTTGATTAGGACTTACGAAATTGTATATTATTAATAGATGATGATTTCGAAGACTGTACAGAAGAAGAAAATAAAAAAGTGGAAAAAACAAAGAAAAGTGTAAATAATAGAGAAGGAGTATGGAAAATGTTTTTTTATGGCGCTTCGTCCTGTGAAGGAGTAGGGGCTGGAGTGTTATTTGTAGTGCCAGGAGATGAGTACGTTATCCCCTTTTCATATAGATTACAGTGGGAGATTGATTATACAAATAATGTATGTGAGTATGAAGCTCTAGTCTTAGGATTAGAGGCTATCGAAAATTTAAAATTTGAACATCTAATAGTCTATGGTGATGATGAGCTTATTGTGAAACAAATAAAGTAGCAATATCAAGATAAGCATCCAAGGCCAAGGTCATACAGAAATTGCGCCTGGGATTTGATAGAGAATTTCTTCTCATCCTTTAATATTCACTCTATTCCCAGGATGGAAAATCAACAAGCTGACTCTTTAGCCAAAGAAGTTGCAGTGTTTGTACCACTTACTGTCCTAAAACTGAAATATCACATCAAAATGAGACACAGACCTTCGATCCCAAATAATGTTCAGCAATAGAAAGTCTTTGAAGATGACGAACAAATTAAACAGTTCCTTGAAATGGTTGATGAGTTCTCTGAAACTCACATAGATCAGGAAAACCAGAACAATCCTATATGGGTCATGCAGGAAGGTGAAAATCCTGAAAAGTTCCAGGATAAGATCGCAAATCACTGTATGATTGTGCTTAAAAAAATCAGATCCCTAGAGGTCTGATCCCCTTAGAGAGATTATTTGAACATGATGACATACCATTAAAATCTACCTTACATCCCCAACCCAAAGAGGTTGAAGACTGTAATATAGGAATTGTGGAAAATCCTAAACTAGTCAAGATATCTAAATACCTTCGAGCCCAAATGAAGAGTAAGTACGTTGAGTTGCTTGGATAGTATAAAGACGTCTTCACGTGATCCTATGACGATCTAAAAACTTACGATACTTATGTAATTGAACATAATATTCCTTTAAAGCATGGTATCAAACCTTTCAGGCAGAAGCTTAGATAGATAAATCTTATCCTCCTGCCAGTGATAGAAAGGGAAGTCAAAAATCTTCTCAACACAAAGATTATCACTCCACTCAGGTACTTTGAATGGGTAGAAAATTTGGAACCCATCAGGAAGAAAAATGGAGAAATAAGACTTTGTGTAGATTTTAGAAATTTAAATCGGTCATCCCTCAAAGAAAACTACCCACTACCAAAAATGGATCATGTCCTAGAAAAAGTAGTTGGAGCTAACAGAATGTCCATGAATGATGGTTTTTTCAGGATACAATCAAATTGTGTTCAATGAAGATGACAAATAAAAAACTACGTCTACCACTTCATGGGGAGCTTTCATGTATGATAAAATGCCTTTTGGTTTGATGAACGCAAGGGATACTTTCCAGAGAGCGATGCATATAGATTTCATCAGTGAAAGAGACAAATTTGTTGTCATTTATCTCGATGATTTGACTGTTTTTTCTAACTCTAATGCAGAACATTTGGTACACCTCCAACAAACTTTTGAGAAATGCATAAAATTTGGTTTGCCTCTTAATCCTAAGAAATCACATTTCTCTATGCAAGAAGGTAATCTCTTGGGTCATATAGTGTCAAAGGAAGGAATCAAGGTTGATCCTAAGAGAGTCGAGGCTATAGACACAATTAATATTCCTAGGAACAAAAAATAAATTCAATCCTTTTTAGGAAAGATCAACTTTTTTAGAAGATTCATTCCCAATTTTGCTAAAATAATTAAATTGATTACAGATATGTTGAAGAAAGAAAGCGAAGTAAAATGGATTGTCAAAGATAAAGAATCATTCGAGCGAGTCAATAAAGCTATAGGTGAAGCACCAGTGTTAGCCAGTCCAGACTATACCAAGGAATTCTTGATCTTCTCTTTCGCTTCTGAACATATTGTCGCAGCGGTTCTCTTGCAAAAGAACAAAGAAGGTTTTGAACAACTGATAGCCTTTTTCAGTAAAATTCTCAGGGATGGAGAATTGAAATATGATATACTTGAAAAACAAGCTTACGCAATGGTGAAATCTCTCAAAACTTTCAGAATATATGTGTTGCATTCCAAAATAATCGCTTACGTGCCAACAAGTGTTGTCAAAGACATATTGGTCCAACCAGACAGTGATGGAAAAAGAGGTTGGTGGTTGGCTAAAATTCAAGAGTTTGATCTAGAAGTGAAACCAACCAAGCTAGTCAAAGGTCAGGGCCTAGCGAAATTGTTAGCATAATCAAATTTCAGGGCACTTGGGATAAACCACCTGGAATCACGTGGATATATCCTAGATATAGAGGAGCTTGACGATCAAACCCCTACGGTCCAGATTGAAGATAATTTTTCTTCCTCTGCTTGGTATCGCGATATTTTCTCATACCTCCTTACCCTTCAGTGATTGAGTTACATGACTCCATCTAAGGCTAGAACTTTGAAGCTGCACACAATTAAATATTGTATTATTTATGTCCAGCTATACTGGAAGGATCCTCTAGGTTTCTTGTTAATTTTCTTAATAGAATCTGAAACATAAGTCATTATAAATTAATTTCATGAAGGAGTTTGTGGAGGAAGCCACGCCTGGAGGGAGACGGCCTATAATATTTTAAGAGTTGAGTATTACTGTCCAAGATTATTTACTAATGTAAATGCCAAGGTCAGAGCCTGCAAATCTTGTCAATTGTTCTTCGGTAAGCAAAATCTCCTTGCACTACCTTTAGTCCTAGTCAAAACAGAAGCTCCCTTTAAAAAATGGGGTCTAGATTTCATCAGAGAAATCCACCCGTAGTCAAGCGCACAACATAAATGGATTTTAACCACCATCGATTACTTCACGAAATGGGTCGAAGCCATTCCGACTCATAATGCTACACATTCGGTGGTAATAAATTTCTTGGAAGAAAACATCCTATCGAGATTTGGTTGTCCACAAAAAATAGTCACTAACAATGCCCAAACTTTCAAATCTATGGAAATGGTCAGTTTCTACCAAAAATGCAACATTGTGTTAGGACATTCTATAGCCTATTATCCTTAAGACAATGGGTTGGTCGAATCATCCAACAAGATCCTGATGACTATAATCAAAAAAGTTTTAACAGAAAATAAGAAGGCTTGGCACGTTCATTTGAAATATGCCTTATGGGAAAATCGAATCAGCACCAAGAAATCAATAGGCATGTGCCCTTTTCAAATGGTTTATGGTACTAACGTCGTCCTTCCTATCAATCTTGCCCTTCCTGTGATGAAGCTATGGCAAGATGTAAATGAAGAGCCAAATGATATTACAAGAAGGATAAATCAAATAATCGAGGTCCAACAAAATAGGGCTGAAGTAGATGACAAACTTCAGAAGTACCAAGATAATATGAAGGCCCTTTTTGATAAAAAGGTTAAAGACAGGGAGTTTCTTCCTGGAGACCTAGTTTTAAAGTGGGATGCTAGAAAAGAATATGCAGGGAAACACAGCAAGTTTGACCATCTCTGGATCAGTCCATTCAGGGTTTCATCTATTGAGGGGAAAAATTCCTTCCTACTGGAAAACCTCGACGAAAAAATTCTCGACGCCCCTATCAAAGGGCGTTACCTAAAACATTTTATGCAATAATCATATTTCACATTCCCATTGTATATACCGGTTTGGTTTCATGTTTTGATTTGTAATTTTATTTTCTTTTGTAGATTATCCAAATTTTACTTTTCGTTGTAAATAAACCAATTCTTATTTGATATCATAAAAGAAAAATATAAAATATTTGTACTGCATATCATTTCTATTCAACGAGATTTTCTGACATTGCTCATTTGTTCCCATGCAAAATATTTACTGTCAGATGAGAGGTGAGAAGGTATCAAAATCTGACACTCGGCTTTCAAAACATTTTCTTTCTCCCCAAACAGGCAATAAACTAATGATTTACTTGATTGAAAATATAAAGGAAATATGAGGTATGAACTCCTACACCACTAATCAAGATGAAATTTCAAAGGAATCTTATTGAATGCAAAGAGGGTTTCACTCATATAGATATTTTCACCTAATCAAAGATCAGAAAAATATAAAATCACAGCTTAATTATGATTCCCTCTCTGAATGAAATAAAAATGAAATAAAAAGAAAATAAAATAAGAATTAAAAAGGGCTCGAGCGAAGTTCGAGAGTCAATAAACAAACTTGTGTGGGAATGAGATCCTTTTGCACAGACTCTCTGATTATTCGTTCCATTCTACTATGTCTATCTTTGATATTTTATTCACTTCCGATCTCCGCTATCCTTTCCTTAGTCTTCATAGAAAGAAAGGGTTTCACCTTGACTCTGAAAATTTAAAAGCATACATTCAAAGCGAGATTAGGAGAAAATATTTATGATTCCTGTGATTTTAACTAAAAAAACGTATGTCTAGGATAATCCTGATAAATTTAACTCCTCTATCATATTTTAAACTAATTAGTTCTCCCAAGGTCAATCCATGAAAAATAAAATTCCCATAAAATTCCCCTATAGGTGAAGGTGTATTGAAGATTGGGAGAGAATTAGCCCAGAGTACAATCAAAAAAATTGTTGATAGATCTTTGTTGTTAAACTTTAAGAATATATCATCCCTTGTATGATACATACAAATTGATTCCCCCCACTTCAAAAATATTAAAATATAAGATAGATGGTGAAATAAAATTCATAATCTGATTGCCCCCATCTAGTCCAAGACAAATGGTGAAAGGAAATTTGTAATTCGATTGCCCCCATTTTTTCCAAAAAGAGATGATGAAAGGAAATTCATATAATTATTTCCCTCATCTCAGCAAAATGTGAATTGAAGTGGTGAAAGGAAATTCAATGGGAGATGTAGATAACTTCACTGGGGTACTGAAAAGGCTCGCTGGAAGTGAAGCAATATCTATGATATCTGTAAGGCTATTATGCACATATATAACATAATCTGGTATCTGGTTCTCCTTCCGGTAATATTTACATCCTAAACCAACAAGGGATTCCCTAAATAAATTGTTAAATTCACTTAACCCTGATGCGAATGAAATCAACCAAAGTCTGATATTTCAGTTAAGGTTGTTTTGATTATCTTAAGCAAATCCAAACTCAGTTTTATGGAAGGACAATTATTAATAGCCTAACTTGAGATCAATAATTAGATGTGTTTTGAAGGTTTTTTGAGATTCAGTTGAAGCTAAATTTTTTTGTGTATGATTAGTTCATGAAATGTGTGTTTCCCAGAAATGTAATAATGACTCCATTCACCCAATAAAGGCACTCGTTCTACCGTTATTCCACGTCTCGCAGGGAGACGTGATCCCTAGATGGAGCCTATGTTGGAACACATATAATCCTGAACTTTTGAGCTTTACATTCTCCACTTCATGAAATTATAATTTTTCCCAAAACGGTAACTTAGAGAAGAACTTGCGAATTTTAAATCAAAT
>SNQJ01S0197638.1:0-15417 GCA_010110895.2 Picea sitchensis | reverse complement strand
AGCTTCGACCCACTTAGTGAAGTAGTCTACAACTACGATGATATAGTGGTGCCCCCTTGCTGACGGAGGGTTGCAAGTAGTGTAATCAATCCCCCACTTGGTGAAGGGACCAACTGTGATGATAGGAAACATAGGAGCGGGATGTGCCCTCATCTTCCGAGAAAAGACTTGGCCTGGATGGCACTTCTTGACTGATTCTATACAATCTTTGATAAGCGTCAGCCATAAGTAACCTGCTCGTAGAATATTTTGGGTTGTTGCCAACCCAGACAAATGACTGCCACAAGCTCCATTATGGAAATCATTGAGCACGATGACTGCCTCCTCATGTGTGAGACATCGACGTAAGATGCAGTCTACACCTCTCCGATACAACGTATCATTGAGTATGAGATAATTCTTAGCTTGATGGCGTATACGCCGACGCTCATCATGAGAAGCAGAAGTGGGGCACTTCAAAGTCTAGATATAGATAAGTATATCTCCATACCAGGGATCTGAAGATGTGATAAAAAACATATCTCCCTGGATAGGCATTTCTTCAGGCACAATGTCACCTGACTCAACCGGAAGTTCCGAAATAATCTCTGCGAAGACCAATGACTTTTTGGACTTTACTGAAACGAAGTCTAAGTCAAATTCCTGGAGGATGACTATCCATCTATTGATTTTTCTGCCTATAACCCATCGTGTCAGCATGTACTGGAATGGATTCACGACAACAATGACGGTGGTCTTGAAAAACAAAACATAATGACAGAACCATTGAACAGCATGAACTGCTGCCAATGCAAGTTTTTCGATATGAGAATAATTAAGTTCCAGTCCTACGAGGCCTTGGCTTAGGTAATAGATCATGTATTCTGAGAACAAATCATCTTCCTGAACTAAAACCATGCCAATAGTTGACTCTGCGACAACAAGATATAATAAAAAATCTTTGTTATAGTTAGGTGGCCGTAGTAGAGGCGCAGTTGTGAGGGCATGTTTTAATGTGTCGAAAAAGCGTTGAGTGGCTTCGTCCTAATTAAAAGGAACATCTTTCTTCAGTAGGTGCATAAAGCCCTTGGTAATTTCAACATAGTTGGTGATGAAGCGTCGTAAAAAGTTCGCCTTGCCTTGTAAACTCTGAAGTTGAAGAAATGTGCGTGGGGGGGGCAACTGGATTATTGCCTCCACCTTGAGAGGTTCGACCATGATCCTTGTTGTTGATACGATGAAACCTAACAAATGTCCCGACGTTACACAAAAGCTGCACTTTTTTGGGTACAAGCGAATCCTAAAGTAGCGATAGAGTTCGAAGATTAGTCTAAGGTGTGTGGGATGATTTGTTTTCTTGCGAGATCGTGATGCTAAATCATCTAGATAGGCCTCGACTATATGCTTGAGATCGTGAAAGGAAAAAGACATGGCCCACTGGAATGTGGCTTTAGCATTTTTAAGACCAAAAGGCATCTTACGATATGCGAATGTACCCCACGGACAAATGAATGCCATTTTGTGTTGGTCTTCGGGTTTGATTTGGATTTGATTGTATCCCGAAAAACCGTCCATGAAAGAAAAGGCTTCACAACCATCACATTCATCAATGATCTGGTCGATGAACGGTGTTGGAAAATTATCTTTGGGACATGCCTTGTTCAAATCATGGAAATTAGTACATACACGAATCGTGCCTTTTTTTTTATTGACCGGCACTGGATTTGACACCCATTGAGTCAAATGGATGGGGTAGATAAAACCTGCCTTTAGCAATTTCTCAACCTCAATCTTGATGGATGCTGATTTCTTGGGATTAACTGGATGAAGCTTTTGTCGAACAGGCTTGGCATCAGGATACGTTTTGATTTCATGTTCAACTATTTTCAGATCGATACCTGGCATTTCCCCATAAGACCAGGCAAAAACATCGCGAAATTCTTTGAAAAGATCCATGTAGATTTGAATCTCTTCGGGGGAGAAATTTGCTCCGACGAAGACGTTCTCCACGACGCCAGGGTTTCAGGAGATGTTGATTGGTATAGTTTCAACGATAGTTTCCATATTTCCCTTAGCATAAATTTCATGTGTAGCTAAGAGATTAATAGGACACGACTGATCTCCCGTCATGGTCACGATGAATTCTCCTGCTTCGATTCGGCTTAACTCTGGGAGAAAATATGATCTGTGATGAAGATCATCCCAAGGTTTGTCTGGACTAGTCATTGCCTCGATTACTGCTTCATCAGAAGGAAAGACTAAGTCTAGCGAATTGATGTTAGTGCGAGAACCCTGAGCCCAGATAGGCTCTAGAAGTGGATCTAAATCTTGTGCAGGAGTCAGATCAGTGTTAGCTGAAGCTTGCTAGACTAAAGAGTACATTACTTTAGTGGTAGACAAGGGCATGGACATGCCTAGGTGCCCTGTCTCAGCCATCATGGTCGATGGGGAAGGAAGAATCCATGGATCCTCGAAGTAAGTCGTGCAGAACAATGAAACTTGAAAAATCTCAACTTTATGGTGATTAGATATAAATTTGATATCGCCGTGAGGAGGTGGGTACTCAAAGGTACCCATAAAACATGGGCACAAACCAACTCCTACGTTGACTACACCTGGTTGACGATTATCAATCAACGGGACCGTGGATGCCCCCAAAGCTGGGTCAGGTCTGGAGAAAGACAATTGATCGATGGTCACTATCCGGCCCTCGTGTGGAAACAACAAGACCCGGAAAAATGTAGCAACCATATCTTGCATAGCATAAGTCCAACTCCATCCTAACAAGAGGTTATAGTCAAGGGGAGCATCGACTACCTCTACCTCGACACACACGGTCTTCCCTCCTAACTGCATGGGGAAAGAAGGAACAATGCCATGTGGTCAGAACGACCGACCGTAAAAAGCAGTGAGGAGAGTAGGTGATGGAGAAAAAATGGGTTGGCCAATGGCCTTCCAACATGCCAATGACATAATGCATGTCGAGGCACCCTCGTCGACCACTGTGCGGAAGATATTTTGTGTAAAATTTTTCATGGGGTAAGCCACTACTATCTGAAATGCTACATGGTAAGGCAGACGAGGTTTTAAGTCGGTTGTATCTAACATGATGGTACCCGGATTACAAGTCTCGGTAGAGCCCAAAGAGGTTAACAAAGCTTTTCTCTGAGCAGGGCAGCTTTGGAGGACCTCCAAAGCAGACATCACACAAGGGGTTTGTGACAATTCTTCCACCACATAGTAGTTCTGGGTGGCCCTTGCGTTTGGGTTATGAGAATCTTTTTTAAATGCACCTTTTGGAATGCGTGCCATTGTTTCTCCCAATTTCTTCTCAATCTGTAGAGGAAGAGATGGGAGGTCAACTTTTTTACGCTTCTCAGAAGCACTTGGTTTACTATAATCGTGTGCTCTAGTCGATATGAAAGCATCACCCCTAACCATATATACGTTCGTGGATGAGGGATTGTTCAGAGGCGGGCATGTTTCTTGGTTTCTCCCTTCTGTGATTGCATAGGCTTGAGTTAGATTTTGCCAATGTTGAAAGGGATTAGTCAACACTGCTTGCTGTTGCTGTGTGACAAACTTTTGGGCCTCTGCAAGTCAAGGACATAGATGGGTCGGGTGGTCTTCCGCGCACAAGTTGCAAGGATACCTCACCTTCTATTTTTCAGTGTTGTCCCCGCCAGTATTATCGTTGGGTTTTTTATCCCCCTTACCCTTCTTTCTTTGTTTTTTCTTCCCTTCAGTTTGCTGGGTGGCCTTTGGGTTAACCGACTGCACTGTGTGTACTTCCGACGTTTGGGTAGGGGGAGCAACCAAAGCAGTAGTTTGGCTGTCCGCTATGTGTTGTATGGATAACTGCTGCAACTGCTTTGTCAATTTCTTAGCGGGCTTAGTTTTTGCTGAACCGATGATACCATCGCCATGCGGTCCAACTCTCTGCCTAGTTTTATCCAGTATTGAGAGTGGCACATCTGGCAAGATGTTGTATAATAAACTAGACTGAGAATAGATGAGATCAAACTGTTGAGACCTCATGATGGCGTCTTCTTCAGAGAAAAATCCGGATGTCACGATGTCTTTGGATAATTGCGGGACCAAAGACTTAAGGAACCACTCAAGCAAGAATGCTGGTGGGATTGGTACTTTGATTAAACTCTTTCAACATCTCCATTCTCGGATGTGATCAGAGATATGGTTTGCTGTTGTATGTTTGAAATTAGTGAGCAACTCTGTTCCAACGTCGTATCTCACAGGTAACTAGAAATGGTTAAGGAAAGCCATCGCCAGTTCGCCAAAAGAAGAGTATCTTGAGCGATCGAGCTCAATGTACCATTTCGCGGCACTCCCAATGAGAGTACATTGAAACAATCACAACTATACAGAGTCATCCTTCAATGAGTTAGATGAGCACCAAAGATGAAAGGTAGTCACATGATCTCCTGGATATTCATTAGGCTTGGATTTGAACTTTGGAATGTTCGAAGGCAACTTCGTCGGCATAGGAGGCTAACACAGATCGTGAAAAATAGGGTCATTCAACAACCTTGTCAAATCTGGCAAGTGTAAAGTTGCCAGGAATGGTAGTTTGGGTTGCTGCTGATAACTTGAGAAAAAGGGTCCTGGATTTTGACTGGTACCAGGTTGCTAGGAAAATTTTGGCTGTTGGCCCAGATTCTGGTAGAAACCATGGCCCTAGCCAGTGTAAGGATTTTGCATCTGTGGAGACATCATCAGCTGATTTCCCAAATAGGACATGGATTGTTGGGCATGCATTGTATTCGAAGGACTTTGGGAAGGATTACCCCATGTCAGTCCCGTGGGGAGAGGCATAGTAGTTTGTCCGGGGTTCCATTGATTGTGGAAAGAATTACCCCAGATCGACATTCCGAAGGAGGGAACGGATCCTTGCCCTGAATTCCAAGGTCCTGCTAGGTTTTCCCCTTGTGCAGGAATAGTACCCTGCACAGGAGTAGATTGTCCAAACATGGGGTTGCCCCCAGTCAGGAAAGAGATTGACGAGAAGGTGTTGTTACCAAAAATTCCATTCCAAGAAAATGGTGTCGAACCTACCATAATACTATGCGAAGGTGGTCCTTGAATCCCCGCTCCAAATAAACTATTGTGTGTAGGTTGCCCGACGAATTGCTGATGCGAACCACTGAGTGAAGGGGACGAAGGAGGGATATGACCTCCTGCATAAGGAAAAGTGTTAAAAGGGACAGGAGTGCCCCCCATGTGACCTTGCAAAGGAGTGCTAGAGCTCCCTGCCCCCAGACCCAAAGTTTGTAAGGTGGAGTAGGAAAGTACAGGACTTGTACCCGAACTAGGCATACCGTATGAGAACGGAGGGCCTGTCGCACTAGGTGTGAAAGGGGTTGTGGCCGCCGTCAAAGAAGGGTTCAAACCATTGTGTGAAGTAGTTGTGGTTGAGACCATGGTGGCTCGGATCGATGACGGTAGGTTAGGATATGAATCTCCTATGGTGACAACCATGGTGGGAACTGAAGAATTCCCAGAAGAAGTAACAACATTTGTTTCCATTGCTGTGTGCGACACTGTCTGGCGCTTGTGAAATTGAATTGGTATAATAAAAGGTGCCAAGAGATCAGTGGTTGAGGTTTCAACTGAGCCAAAAGTGGTTGCTTCAAGGTCCAAAATGGTCGATTCCTCTGGGGGCTGTTCGGGCACAATGGTTTGTAACCCGGTCGCTTCAAAAGACCCTTGTTGGTCTAGCTTCTGCCTTAATGGTGGCGGGGGTGGCTCCAGTGTAACTGGTGGCAGGCCAAGAAGCCTTCGTGACCAGTGGAGCTCGGGATCCTCCACTATGTGAGAAGATCCAAGACACTCTAAGGTAGTCTAAACGCTCAAAAGTAACACACACTAAGAAAAAAGTCCCTAGAAGATAAGACAAGCAAACACTAAATTAATTGGAAGAACAATTACAACAACCAACACTAGAGCAACTTACCGGTGCAAGTGCAACTCGAAAACGGAAGAACCCTTTGGGTATACTCTGAAAATCGTGGCCTGATGTCTATCCTAGGTACCGTGGTATACCCCCGTAGTCACCTGTGTATGTCCCTAACAAAGATTGGCAACTAGGTTTCCAGCACGCAAATAGTCACCAGGTGAGTACAGTCGACATTCGGGTAGACCACAATGAGCAGGGTATCGAGCTTGAAACTTGTCAAGGGTATCGAGAGAAAATGGTCTGGAAAACAACTGAGGACCTCGAATGGATTTGAGACCCACGAAGCCCCGTGGCAAATGCAAATGACGAAATCCCAAAACAAGCCCTCTATATGTGTTCTCCATTACGATTGGTCCGGATTTGGAGGGGTTATCTCTGTTACCTTTCCGCATGCGACCTCGTGTTTATCCCTTGTGTTAGAGGGGGGTCCCGGATAACTTCCACGAAACTGGACTTAGACACTCCCTATCTTAGACTCTAATGTTTGATTTTAAATGGCCTTGAAGAGTTTCCTCTCCAACCTAATCTAAGACCCTAGTCCTGAACTAGTTTGTGAACCCTACAAACATAAAAGTCTAGTAGATTTTAAATTTAGCGTTACTTTTATGGATTTGTCTTACATCAAGGGGTATGAGAGTGAAACTGATGATGTGTAAAAGATGAAAGCAAAAAATGAATAAAAAAGATGGAATCAAAACTTTTACTGAATGCAAAATTTCAACAACTTTTCAAAAGAAAGATTTTTTAACTTTTGTAAGATTTTGGACAACAAACTCAAAGGAATTTCACTCAACTACGAGCTACTTATGATCTAAGTGAACTGCAAAAACTTATGAAATAACAGACTTTTCCCTAGCTAATGATGCATAAACACACTCTTCAACCAAAGAAGAAAATGAAAAGAGATTTTTTTATTTTATGTAAGTGCTAGTAAAGCAAGAAAGGGAAAATACCGGCAAGCAAAAAACCAAGAAAAACAATTCTGGCTTAAAGCGAAGATCACAAAGAATCAGATTAAAAAATCACACAATAGCAATTGTAAAAACAATGACTCTCACACTTGTCTAAAAAATGTAAATTTTATTTTTATTTTTATTTTTCTGACAACGTTTTAAATGAGAAAAAGCAAGCTAAGGGTAAAAATAATCCTAAGCTATTGACTGTTCAAACATAGATTCAAACACCTGAGAGGAATACTTCTTGTCAAAGGAGGGGATGACTACCTCACCCTGAACAAAAAGTAGCCTATACAAGCACACAACTGTTACTCAAACAACACATGTGTGAACGCGTGCTGAACAGAGACAGACGATGTGTACACACGGGCTGACCTTGTACAGGCCACGTGTATATCTAAACTCTAAGAAAAAATGAAAACAGACAGACCAAACTAGGAAGAGACCTCTGGTATTGATAACCAGGATCACTTGAAGGCTTGGATACTCTTTCTAACAGAAAAACAAATAATTCAAGGAAAAAATAATAAGGAAAAAACAATCTGAGATAGGACTGTTAGCAAACAAGACTCAGACAAAATTCCAGAAAACCCCCTGAGAATATTTGAATCTGACAGGGAAGAGGAGGACTGCCTCTGAGGTTCTCTGAACTCCTACACGCTACTGCTATCTCTACAGCTAGCGTTCACATGCGGGCTGTAAGAGGATAGGGCGCGAGTACACGCGTTTAGGCCTTGTGCAGGCCGAGTGTACCTCTATGGGTCCCGAAAAACACAGTCAAGCAAAAGTCAGGGAAAGATGGTATGGAAAACCAGACTCCCTGCTAGCTCAGACTTTACATAAACAAAAAGAAAATACAGGCAAGAAAAAACTAGTCTTTAAACTACCCAAAAACTAAATAAAATTCCAGGAACCCTAAAGAGTTAATTCCCCAATACGGTCACCGATTTTGTTGTTGGGGAAAAACACCCTATGGACTAGCAAATAGAGTTCAGACTTTGCATGCAGATATGACAGAAGAGAAATTACTTTTTACCTTCATCCCTAGATTTAAATCCCCTTTTCTTAGTAAATGCATGGAAAGATAAACCCTGGGAATCCGGTATATCACACTATCCTCCTCACCAACGAAGAATAAATTATTCTACAAACACGCAGTCATCAATACAACACACCCCCTGAATCTACTCCCACCACTTAGTTACATCCAGACAACCTTTGATGTTTCCACACCCTAACACTAAACCACCTATTTGTATTCCTCGCATCCCATTACGATGGAATGTCAACAATCCTCAGGCTAGGGAGGAACACAATTACAGTCTAGTTGATGACTTGGCACAATCTCCTATAGCCATGTTGGTCTTGGAGGTCCTCCAAAATCGTCCCACTCAATGGAAATCATTGCTTTCCTCCTTGGGGGAAGTCGACCCTGCTGATACTAGACTCATCACATTTGATCTAGATTGTGGGGAACCCCATCTTCCCGTTTTGGTAGCTTTCCAGATACTAGTCAAAGTTTGGAACATCACAGTTCATTGATGTATCATTGATGAAGGTGCCTCCAAATGCATCATGTCCAAAAAGGTATGGAAAAAACTTGGTGTTGGCACAGGGGCAGACCCAGGGTTTAGCTCCAAGAGCGCACCAACAAGCCCTAACTACTGACCCTTTCGGCAACACCTGCGAGGCAGATGTAGTCTTACCCAAAGTAGCTATGAGGGGGTTGCAGGATAGAGATGTGTACAACCAGAAGGAATGCAAAGTGGATTCATAGCAACCAACACACAATAGTCTAATATTATTTATCTTCTTACAACCTACTACGCAAGTTATATCTCATATCTAACAAAGTAAGGAGATAACAGTATATCAAATGACAAAGAACAGAGCATCAATCACACATGACACAAGATATACATGGTTCACCCTCTCTCTAGGGATACGTCCACATAATTGTGCTTTATAATATATTAAGATGAAGCATATAGTTCTTGTCTGTGCTCTTAGCTAGCAGATCTTCTCTTCTTCTCTTTCTTCCTCTCTCTTTCTCCCTTTCCTGCGCACCCAGCTGTAGGACTGATCTTTTCACCCAACTGAAGATCGTACAATATAGATTGCTCTCACAATACAATACTTCTCTCTCAATAGCAATCTCTCCTCATAACACACACTCTTCTAACGACAACAACAATAATAATAACAACAACCACCCAGATCCTCTTGACCTTTATTTATACATTACAATAGCTCATCGAATTCCTTAGGCTGAGACCTAAGTGTAAAAACCCTAGATACCAAAACCCTAGGTGTCTAACCATAGGTCAACTTGACCCACGTTTTTAGGGCTTCGCCAACCTGTCTTTCCTTCCTTTTCACACGGTGCTCCAAAGCATCCAACGGTGGCTTTTTCCGCTTGTTGAGTTTTCCACAATCCTTCTTCCTTGATGATCTATCATCCTCGATCTCCTCATCCAATGACTTTCTTTTTCGGACTTCGCTCCATCTTTATTGCTCTTTTGCTCACTTTGACCCAGTAACAATCACTGTGTCTTCTGCACAGTTCGCATTTCACCTTTTCTTCCTTAATTTCCGCTTGCTTCCATACCCAAGGACCAACACTTGGCTCCCCTGAGCTAATACCATCCACCATCACTTTGAGAGCTTATGATGGACCACCATCCTCTCCTGAAGGGCTCTTTCAAAATGTCTCCGTTGAACTCAGGGGCAAAACCATTCTTACTGACATTGAGGTTATCGACGCTCCGCTCGATTACAACATCTTGTTTGGACGTAGCTACATGTATGCTATGAAGGCTGTGGCCTCTTCTGTGTTTTGAATGATGATGTTCCCCCACAATGGGAAGATCATCACCATCAACCAAGTTTCACATTACAAGCCTAACCATTCCTCCAACATCGATGACATCCTACCTCTTGTCCACATTAATTTTGATACCTACCCACTCATAGAGATGCGCCCCAGAATTTTCAAGGACCCATCCTTGCTGGGGACATACCATGGAGCACCACCACTCATACACCCCTCGACACAAGTGTGTGTCATATATTCCGATGGAAATGAAATTGGAGATACCATCCCTCCCACAGAGACTTCTCCACCCCTCAACGTCCCACCAGTTGAAGAAATCCTACCTCAAGAATTACCTTAGAACCCTACGACACCACTTACCCCTGATTTTACCCTTCCCAAAGGGAAAATCCCAGTTTGGGAGACAATCCCCCAAGCCATCACTCAAATCCCCTTAATCTACCCCCCATCGAGAATACAAGATTTTCAGGTAGCCGCAATTCTTACCCTTCCCAACATGGTGCTTTCCATTCTAGTATGGTATCTACACCCACCCATGATGGTTCCTAAGACATCCCTCCCTCCCCAATCAGAGGGAATCCCAATGCAGATTCTAGTACTAATTCCAACCGCACCACCTTCACCCCCACTTGCCAACACCCCCGCCACAACTGGGGCAAGACATAAGAAGAAGGTGATGTGAGTGAGAAATATCGCTTATAGACTTAACATTGAAGGGCTCTAATCATGCATGCAGAAAATGACCATTTTAAGGCCTCTACTTTTTCCTATTCTCCCAACAAAAAACCCCATAGTCATGCAATACAAAAGTGCAAACAAGATTAGGTAACTCTACCTTAAATCCTTCATTTTGATGTCGATCCCTTCGCTTTCACTCACTCCTTGACTGCAAGCATCCTCCCAAAGATGACATGCATTCACACATGGACAAAYAGAGAGCTGCAAACATGCATTTCATATACTAATTGCTGGGTTAGATGTGACAATATCATAAAATAAATACACAATTTGAACACATGATATGGTGGGACGAAAAAAGTATTCCTTTTTGTATTAATATTCACAAGAGTAAACTTACAATATGTGGTCGGCATTGCTCCTTGAACCTGGTCCTGGGCTCCTCTTCACAATGCACCAACTACTCAACCTCTCAATACAATTGCAGGAAATTGGAGCAAAGGGGGGATACATTTGGGCAGATTTTCTATACTCTTCTTCTTCTCCCTTTAAATGGGACCCCTACCCCTTCTTTTATAGGTAGTTATCTGGTTGAATGACTGGCCATAGGCAGTCAAACGGTTTTAGCAATTTCCCAAAACTTTGTTTCCCGTCTGCAACTTTCCATTTTTCATGCTTTTGTCAGTATACACGGGCTGTAGAAGGCCTGCATGCGTATTGATGTGTGAATACGTGGGATGTATAAGGCTAGGGTGTGTGTGGCTAAAAAAAGAGGGCTTTTTAGAAGAGCTTGGCTCAAGAAAATTGCAAATAGTAGGGCCTGAGGCCAGGTTTGCAGGTTGGATGCAAATTAGGCTTATAACAGATGCCCCCTAAAGTGTGAGGTCAGAAGAGCATCTGATGGCCTAAATACTTTACCAATCTTTATCAATGTGCCAAGTGAGTGAGCCCAGAGACCAGTATTTGGGAGCTGCCATATGCAAAATAACATTTTGTCTCTCCGAGGTGGGCATACCCATGCTCGGGATAAAAAACTAAAATCATGGCTACCAATCAAATACACTGCAGATCCATGTCATATAACTATATAAAGTGTAGCTGCGAGCAATACACAACGGATCTACATCTCAAAATCAAAAGATATACATGTATAGTATCCATCTTCAAGAAGCTAAGTGTCATCTGATGGCTAGAGATGATGCTTTCAGAGCTCGAGCAACAACTTCAAGATCTTCAAAACTTGGGTAAGAGTGTAATGTGAGTGTATGACTTCATTACCCAGAGGTCTTCGACAACTTGTCATGAATAGACAAGAGGATCTCGATGATCAGGCAGAGAACTTCATTGATTTTGAACAAGGATTTTGATTGGTGTTTTAGAATGGCCGGGCATGAAGAAAAGAGACAAACTGCAGAAAGGATGTCATGAGCTTGGTAAAAAATTCCCTTGGATAGTAGCATGACAAATAATGAGACTCAAGCAACATGATATTGACATAAGTTGACGATGTAGGAGGCAACGCCAATTCTCCATATGTTCAGAGGAATAACCAAATGGAGGAGGACACGACTCTATGAGAACAACTTCTTAAGGTCATACTATATCCCAGATCTTTGAAGAACAAAGGGAAAGATGTGCTTTTTCCAATGGTGACTCCTTGTGCTGCCAACAAAAAGAAAATACTTTTCCCTTCCTCTTTTTGGGGTATATTTGATTTTTTTGTTGTCTTTTTTCAATATTTCAAAAAGCTTTGAAAAAAGAATAAAAGAATGTTACGTTACAAAGGAGGAACGAGTGTCGCTTAACATACTAGTTCCAGGCGCAAGGAACACACTGATGCTCAGAGCAAGGGGACATATGCAGAAAGGGGACACTCAGAAAAAACCTCCATGGGTCAAGATGTCAAGTCGCAGGGGAAAAGAGCTACAAGGCTTGTGTATAAGGCATGCTTTATATGGTTCATTTGAGAGAAACATGGAGCCAGCTTTAGGCCAAATACGCAGGGATGCAAGTGCGATTAACAAGACACAATGATAACGTCCTTCGATGTATTTTTAACGAGCCCAGAGAAGGCAGGCTCGACGATTTTTCATATTTAGAGAGTCTAAAAAAGCATAAAAGGAGACTCTACTGGGGTACCTTTTTCAAAGATAGTCTAGTCGGCTTGAAAAAGGGGTAAACTAGCACCGACCAGACGTCTATTCAAAACCATTTTAACGAGTGTGATAAAGACAAGGTCACTCGACAATTTTTTCATTTTTAAGGAGTCTGAAAAAATCTTAACTATGGACTCCATCAGGAATGTTCTTCTGGACCATTTTAATGAGTGTGAAAGAATAAGGTCACTCGACGATCTTTTAAATTTTAGGGAGTCTGAAAAGAGCTTAACTATGGACTCCGTGGGGGTTCCTTTTTCATAAATTTAGTCCCTCAGGCCCGAAAAAGGGTCAAAATCATACCTGAGAATACTCTTCTAGGGAACCGAAGCTCCTAGAGTATGCCTTTGTTCGTACAACTAACCATCTGGACCGAAAAAGGGGTAAACTACCGCCGGACAGACATGACTTCAAATTTCAGTTTAACGAGCGTGAAAGACAACAAGATCGTTCGACAATCTTTTCATGTTTTAAAGGGTCTGAAAAGGGCTTAAAAGAAGACCCGTTTAAAATTTTGGGACTCCCAAGGGCGAGGTCAAGAGTGATAAAGAATCATGCAGATGAGGCTCAAACTCATAATCCGGACAAGAGTAACAGGGACTCCCGAGCCTATAGTCATTACCAACAACATGGATGCCAAAAATGCAAGCAGTATCTAGCTTGGGCATCCATGAAGGGGAAGGATCTACCATGGCATTACGAAACTTGTAAAGAAGAAAAGGTGGTTCAGTGTCACAACTCGGTGGGTTCGATCCTATGGCAAAGTGATAAAGAAAACGAGATACAAAAAGTGGAGGTGGAATCCTAACTTAAATGCTCAAGTTGAAAAAATGATATTTTTACCAAAGGACCTTCAAAAGTGACCCAAATCTCCCAAAATATCCCCGATACTCGAAGTGACCTCTATCGTAACCTTCCCAAAGAAACTCCTGAACCATACTAAATGATTTTCAATTTAGAAAAAAGACAAGGCGGTCCAAAAAAAATGACAAAAAGGGGCCAAAAAGTCGATAAATAGAAGCTGGCAGCTCATTATCACCATTGCTGATTTGGGAAATTGACTCTGGAGCCAAAAACACCCCTTTGATAAGAGTGTTGATTCTGGGAGCTTCAGTGGACGAAATGAACTTCCGATTGGACCAAGTAAGTACAAATTCACTCATCTTGCATTTCAATTTTTATTTTATGCATTTTATTTTATTTTTTTGGGGGACGTCGACCTTTAAAAGGGTCGGCCCTAGGCATACATGGGCTGTCTTGGGACATCACGCGTGCAAAATAATTACTGCACGTGTGCATACGTGACTGTCACCACTACAGCCCGTGTATGCCCCCAATTTTGTGAAAAAAATTAAAAAGCAATATCTAATTCCCCTCCTGAACTGGCATTTGTAGGATGTATGTTCACTGGAGGGAAAGAGAGAATGAAGACATTGAAATTTTGGTCGGTGAGGACCTTGGTGTGCCAACTGCATTGACTCAATGTGGGCTATTGAAATTCTACCAGTGTCCATTCATGTGGGGACAACCAAGGCTACTGAACGCCTTGATAGATTATTGGCACCCGGATGTAGAGGCCTTCATGATTGAAGGTCAGTCATTGACTCTAACTATAGAGGACATTTACTTCTTGACTAGCCTCTTGAGGAGAGGGGAACCAATCAACTTCCGCACATTTTCTCCAGGGCCTCATAACATAGGGGAGCTGATTGGGCGCCATTGTGAGGTAGGGACTGACAAAGTGGGCATAGAGGTGCCGATCAACAAGATATCTAACCTATCATTGAAAGTGATAGTACTATTGATTGGGCGGATCACTGGATCCGCTGCACTTCACGAAGTGTCCTGGGCGCATATGCATTGTGCGGTGCAGTGTTTGAATGCACATGTGTTTTATTGGAGCACAACATTACTTGACTGCATGAAAAGGAAATTGACTGAGTGCTGCATGCGGAGGCACATAAACTTCGGGTTTGGGACCATACTTTGTGTATTCTTATTCGAGAGGGTGTCTAGTATTATCCCTCGAGATATAGTACGAGGGCACACAGATCCATTCCCAGCAGTATGTATATGGGCGACATTTTTGCTGCGACAGGGTGGTGGAAGGACCGTGGAGGCCTTCGATGATAAGTTCTTCGACTGGTGGTCTTGCCAGATTCCAGTGATAGAAGACTATCCATATGATGGCATTGACTTTTCCAAAGACCCGAATATGGTTGTTCCTCCCGGAGCAGTGCGAGGAGAGTTGGGTAAGTTTTTAATTTTCATAGTTTTTGATTTTTATTTGCTTTTTGTTGGCATTGGGGCAGACCCAGGGTTCAACACTCAAGAGCGCACCAACAAATCCCTAACTACTGGCCCTTTCGGAAACACCTGCAAAGCAGATGAAGTCTCTTCAACATCAGACTATAACAACCTGCACTTAGCTCTCTGATATCATGCACAGAGCACTCTAAGATACATCTGATCACACAGATCCCATTACTAGCACTAAGATTTCATTCATACATCACACAATTGTACTACTTTTCTATATCCCCTATCTTACTATCTATATTTCCTATTTATAGATTACAAAATGGGCCTAAACATGGGTAAACCCACAGGCCGACATCCCTTTCCCGTTACATCAACCCAAAACCCTAAAATGGATCCCAAAATAGGTCTTGCTTCCTTATTTTCTACTTCACATTGCGCTCCTTCCTTGGCAAGCTTTCGCAGTCCCAAAAGTGGTCGAGTAAGACCAAGTACTCTTCAAAACTTGTTCAAGGGCCAATAGGCCCCCAACACTCACCTGTGACTTGTCCCGAGTCACTCAGGTCTGACCAATTCTGCTTC
>SNQJ01S0197637.1:0-17267 GCA_010110895.2 Picea sitchensis | reverse complement strand
TCATGAAGGGTGATGACTAAGACTAGGGGAAACTTTCAATTCAAGGCTAGGAATGACCAGGCCCACATCAAGTGAAGGAAGAAAATTAAGAAGGTACATGTGTTGTCCCATTCCATGTCAACAACAACACATCCATTCACTGGGAACAAATCGATCACTCCACTAAATTAGGTTTTATGGTTTACATGATGAATTGATGATGGAAGAAAGTGGGCGTGTGAGTCAAATTTTAGTCTAGAAACCCTCCCATATCGTTAAGGCATGTGAATAGTCTATCCGTGTCAAATTTCAATGCATTTAGAAACAGTTTGAACAAATTTCAACGTTGGCCCTATTCATAGGTCATTGTTGCCCGTGTCTAGTCCTAGTACAATTTTTTTGCAAAATTTGTATAATATATTTGGAGAATGATAATTTTGAAGGTTTTAGGCCTATTCCTACACACCACGGAGAGATCACCTCTCATTGACAGTCAGTGTATTGATCCCTTTTAGTTTTGGGTTGTTAGTATTTTCACTTGCACGCACCTTTCAATCTAGTCAAATTTCAATTAGTGTCTCTTGTTACTGTAGGGTTATAAAGCCTCATGATCCCAATGCCCACATGCCTCCAACCTTCTGATATAATGATCGTTGGGTGACAACTATCGTGAAGGGTGACGACTAAGACTAGGGGGGACTTTCAATTCAAGGCTAGGAATGACTAGGCCCACATCAAGTGAAGGATGAAAATTAAGAAGGTACATGTGTTGTCCCATTTCATGTCAACAACAACGTATCCATTCACTGGGAACAAATCGATCACTCCACTAAATTAGGGTTTATGGTTTACATGATGAATTGATGATGGAAGAAAGTGGGTGTGTGAGTCAAATTTGAGTCTAGAAACCCTAAAATATCGTTAAGGCATGTGAATAGTCTATCCATGTCAAATTTTAATGTATTCAGAAACAGTTTGAACAAATTTCAACGTTGGCCCCATAAATAGGTCATTGTTGCCCGTGTCTAGACCAAGTACAATTTCCTTTTAAAATTTGTATAAAGTATTTGGAGAATTATAATTTTGAAGGTGTTAGGCCTATTCCTACACACCACGACGAGATCACCTCTCATTGACAGTGAGTGTATTGAGCCCTTTTAGTTTTGGGTTGTTAGTATTTTCAATTGCACGCACCTTTCAATCTAGTCAAAGTTCAATTAATGTCTCTTGTTACTGTAGAGTTATAAAGCCTCATGATCCCAATGCCCACATGCCTCCAACCTTATGATATAATGATCTTTGGGTGACAATTGTCATGAAGGGTGACGACTAAGACTAGGGGCAAATTTCAATTCAAGAATAGGAATGACAAGACCCACATCAAGTGAAGGAAGAAAATTAAGAAGGTACATGTGTTGTCCCATTCCATGTCAACAACAATGCATCCATTCACTGGGAACAAATCCATCACTCAACTAAATTAGGGTTTTTGGTTTACATGATGAATTGATGATGGAAGAAAGTAGGTGTGTGAGTCAAATTTGAGTCCAGAAACCCTCCCATATCGTTAAGGAATGTGAATAGTCTATCCATGTATAATTTCAATGCATTCAGAAACAGTTTGAACAAATATCAAAGTTGGCCCCATTCATAGGTCATTTTTGCACGTGTCTAGACCTAGTACAATTTCCTTGTAAAATTTGTATAAGATATTTGGAGAATGATAATTTTGAAGGTGCTAGGCCTATTCCTACACACCACGGTGAGATCACCTCTCATTGACATTCAGTGTATTGAATCCTTTTAGTTTTGGGTTGTTAGTATTTTCAATTGCACGCACCTTTCAATCTAGTCAAAGTTCAATTAATGTCTCTTGTTAATGTAGGGTTATAAAGCCTCATGATCCCAATGCCCACATGCCTCCTACCTTATGATATAATGATCGTTGGGTGACAACTTTCATGAAGGGTGACGACTAAGACTATGGGCAAATTTCAATTCAAGGCTAGGAATGACCAGGCCCACATCAAGTGAAGAAAGAAAATTAAGAAGGTACACGTGTTGTCCCATTCCATTTCAACAACAACACATCCATTCACTGGGAAGAAATCGATCACTCCACTAAATTAGTGTTTATGGTTTACATGATGAATTTATTATGGAAGAAAGTGGGTGTGTGAGTCAAATTTGAGTCCAGAAACCCTCCCATATCATGAAGGCATGCAAATAGTCTATCCATGTCAAATTTCAATGCAATCAGAAACAGTTTGAACAAATTTCAAAGTTGGCCCCATTCACAAGTCATTGTTGCCCGTGTCTAGTCCTAGTACAATTTCTTTGTAAAAATTGTATAATATATTTGGAGAATGATAATTTTGAAGGTGCTAGGCCTATTCCTACACACCACGGTGATATCACCTCTCATTGACAGTCAGTGTATTGACCCCTTTTAGTTTTGGGTTGTTAGTATTTTCAATTGCACGCACCTTTCAATATAGTCAAAGTTCAATTAATGTATCTTGTTAATGTAGGGTTATAAAGCCTCATGATCTCAATGCCAACATGCCTCCAACATTCTGATATAATGATCGTTGGGTGACAACTGTCATGAAGGGTGACGACTAAGACTAGGGGAAACTTTCAATTCAAGGCTAGGAATGAACAGACCCACATCAAGTGAAGGAAGAAAATTAAGAAGGTACATGTGTTGTCCCATTCCATGTCAACAACAATGCATCCATTCACTGGGAACACATCGATCACTCCACTAAATTAGGGTTTATGGTTTACATGATGAATTGATGATGGAAGAATGTGGGTATGTGAGTCAAATTTGAGTCTAGAAACCCTCCCATATCGTTAAGGCATGCAAATAGTCTAATCATGTCAAATTTCAATACATTCAGAAACAGTTTGAAAAAATTTCAACGTTGGCCCCATTCACAGGTCATTGTTTCCCATGTCTAGTCCTAGTACAATTTGCTTGTAAAATTGGTATAAGATATTTAGAAAACGATAATTTTGAAGGTGCTAGGCCTATTCCTACACGCCACGGCGAGACCACCTCTCATTGACAGTCAGTGTATTGATCCCTTTTAGTTTAGGGTTGTTAGTATTTTCAATTGCACGCACCTTTCAATCTAGTCAAAGTTCAATTAATGTCTCTTGTTACTGTAGGGTTATAAAGCCTCATGATCCTAATGCCCTCATGTCTCCAACCTTTTGATATAATGATCGTTGGGTGACAACTGTCATGAAGGGTGATGACTAAGACTAGCGGAGACTTTCAATTCAAGGCTAGGAATGACCAGGCCCACATCAAGTGAAGGAAGAAAATTAAGAAGGTACACGTGTTGTCCCATTTCATGACAACAACAACGCATCCATTCACTGGGAACAAATCGATCACTCCACTAAATTAGGGTTTATGGTTTACATGATGAATTGATGATGGAAGAAAGTGGGCATGTGAGTCAAATTTGAGTCCAGAAACCCTCCCATATAGTTAAGGCATGTGAATAGTCTATCCATGTCAAATTTCAATGCATTCAGAAACAGTTTGAGAAAATTTCGACATTGGCCCCATTCAGAGGTCATTATTGCCCGTGTCTAGTCCTAGTACAATTTCCTTGTAAAATTTGTATAAGATATTTGGAGAATGATAATTTTGAAGGTGTTAGGCCTATTCCTACACACCACGGCGAGATCACCTCTCATTGAAAATTAGTGTATTGATCCCTTTTAGATTTGGTTTGTTAGTATTTTCCATTGCATGCACCTTTCAATCTAGTCAAAGTTCAATTAATGTCTATTGTTACTGTGGGGTTATAAAGCCTCATGATCCCAATTCCCACATGCCTCCAACCTTCTGATATAATGATCGTTGGGTGACAACTGTCATTAAGGGTGACGACTAAGACTAGGGGAAACTTTCAATTCAAGGCTAGGAATGACCAGGCCCACATCAAGTGAAGGAAGAAAATTAAGAAGGTAATGTGTTGTCCCATTCCATGTCAACAATAACGCATCCATTCACTGGGAACAGATTGATCACTCCACTGAATTAGGTTTTATTGTTTACATGATGAATTGAGATGGAATAAATTGGGCGTGTGAGTCAAATTTGAGTCCAGAAACCCTCCCATATCATTAAGGCATGTGAATAGTCTATCCATGTCAAATTTCAATGCATTCAGAAACAGTTTGAATAAATTTCAACGTTGGCCCCATTCACAGGTCATTGTTGCCCATGTCTAGTCCTAGTACAATTTCCATGTAAAATTTGTATAAGATATTTGGAGAATGATAATTTTGAAGGTCCTAGGCCTATTCCTACACACCATGACGAGATCACCTCTCATTGACAGTAAGTGTATTGATCCCTTTTAGTTTTGATTTGTTAGTATTTTCAATTGTACGCACCTTTTAATCTAGTCAAAGTTCAATTAATGTCTCTTGTTACTGTAGGGTTATAAAGCCTCATGATCCCAATGCCCACATGCCTCCAACCTTCTGATATAATGATCGTTGGGTGACAATTTTGATGAAGGGTGATGACTAAGACTAGGGGAAACTTTCAATTCAAGGCTAGGAATGACCAGGCCCACATCAAGTGAAGGAAGAAAATTAAGAAGGTACATGTGTTGTCCCATTCCATGTCAACAACAAGACATCCATTCACTGGGAACAAATAGATCACTCCACTAAATTAGGGTTTATGGTTTACATGATGAATTGATGATGCAAGAAAGTGGGAGTGTGAGTCAAATTTGAGTCCAGAAACCCTCCCATATCGTTAAGGCATGTGAATAGTCTATCCATGTAGAATTTCAATGCATTTAGAAACAGTTTGAACAAATTTCAACGTTGGCCCCATTCACAGGTCATTGTTGGCCGTGTCTAATACTAGTACAATTTCCTTGTAAAATTTGTATAAGATATTTGGAGAGTGATAATTTTGAAGGTGCTAAGCCTATTCCTAAACACCACGGCGAGATCACCTCTCATTGACAGTCAGTGTATTAGTCCCTTTTAGTTTTGGGTTGTTAGTATTTTCAATTGCACGCACCTTTCAATCTAGTCAAATTTCAATTAATGTCTCTTGTTATTGTAGGGTTATAAAGCCTCATGATCCCAATGCCAACATTCCTCCAACCTTCTGATATAAAGATCGTTGGGTGACAACTATCATGAAGGGTGACGACTAAGACTAGGGGCAACTTTCAATTCAAGGCTAGGAATGACCAGGCCCACATCAAGTGAAGGAAGAAAATTAAGAAGGTATATGTGTTGTCCCATTCCATGTCAAAAACAACCAATCCATTCACTGGGAACAAATCGATCACTCCGCTAAATTAGGGTTTATGGTTTATATGATGAATTGATGATGGAAGAAAGTGGGTGTGTGAGTCAAATTTTAGTCCAGAAACCCTCCCATATTGTTAAGGCATGTGAATAGTCTATCCATGTCAAATTTCAATGCATTCAGAAACAGTTTGAAAAAATTTCAAAGTTGGCCCCATTCACAGGTCACTATTGCCCGTGTCTAGTCCTAGTACAATTTCCTTGTAAAATTTGTATAAGATATTTGGAGAATGATAATTTTGAAGTTGCTAGGCCTATTTCTACACACCATGGTGAGATCACCTCTCATTGACAATCAGTGTATTAATCCCTTTTAGTTATGGGTTGTTAGTATTTTTAATTGCACACACCTTTCAATCTAGTCAAAGTTCAATTAATGTCTCTTGTTACTATAGGGTTATAAAGCCTCATGATCCCAATTCCCACATGCCTCCAAAATTCTGATATAATGATTGTTTGGTGATAACTGTCACGAAGGTTGGCGACTAAGACTAGGGGAAACTTTCATTTCAAGGCTAGGAATGACCACGCCCACATCAAGTGAAGGAAGAAAATTAAGAAGGTACATGTGTTGTCCCATTCCATGTCAAAAACAACACATCCTTTCACTGCGAACAAATCGATCACTCCACTAAATTAGGGTTTATGGTTTACATGATGAATTGATGGTGGAATAAAGTGGGCATGTGAGTCAAATTTGAGTCGAGAAACCCTCCCATATTGTTAAGGCATGCAAATAGTCTATCCATGTCAAATTTCAATGCATTCAGAAACAGTTTGAACAAATTTCAACGTTGGCCCCATTCATAGGTCAATATTGCTCGTGTCTAGTCCTAGTATAATTTCCTTGTATAATTTGTATAATATATTTGGAGAATTGTAATTTTGAAGTTGTTAGGCCTATCCCTACACACCATGGCGATATTATTTCTCATTGACAGTCAGTGTATTGATCCCTTTTATTTTTGGGTTGTTAGTATTTTCAATTCAATGCACCTTTCAATTTAGTCAAAGTTCAATTAATATCTCTTGTTGTTGTAGGGTTATAAAGCCTCATGATCCCAATGCCAACATGCCTCCAACCTTCTGATATAATGATTTTTGGTTGACTAGGGGGAACTTTCAATTCAAGGCTAGGAATGACCAGGCCCACATCAAGTGAAGGAAGAAAATTAAGAAGGTACATGTGTTGTCCCATTCCATGTCAACAACAACACATCCATTCATTGGGAACAAATTGATCACTCCACTATATTTGGGTTTATGGTTTACATGATGAATTGTTGATGGACATACCTACATCATTGGTATGATTAGGTGCAGTCGCACAGAGCTCCTCTTGGTTTCGAGAATAGTTCATTCTCTACTAAACTAGGGCAACCACGTGAAGGTGGAAGCTCTAATTATGCCATGTGTTGGAAGAAAATTAAGAAGGTACTTGTGTTGTCCCATTCCATGTCAACAACAATGCATCCATTCACTGGGAACAAATCGACCACTCCACTAAATTAGGGTTTATGGTTTACATGTTGAATTGATGATGGAAGAAAGTGGGCGTTTGAGTCAAATTTGAGTCCAGAAACCCTCCCATATCATTAGGGCATGCGAATAGTCTATCCATGTCAAATTTCAATGCATTCAGAAATAGTTTGAACAAATTTCAACGTTGGCCCCATTCACAAGTCAATGTTGCCCATGTCTAGTCCTAGTACAATTTACTTGTAAAATTTGTATAAGATATTTGGAGAATGATAATTTTGAAGGTGCTAGGCCTATTCCTACACACCATGACGAGATCACCTCTCATTGACAGTCAATGTATTGATCCCTTTTAGTTTTTGGTTGTTAGTATTTTCAATTGCACGCACCTTTCAATCTAGTCAAAGTTCATTTAATGTATCTTGTTACTGTAAGGTTATAAAGCCTCGTGATCCCAATGCCCACATGCCTCCAACCTTCTGATATAATGATCCTTGGGTGACAACTGTCATGAAGGGTGATGACTAAGGCTAGGGGCAACTTTCAATTCAGGGTTAGGAATGGCCAAGCCCACATCAAGTGAAGGAAGAAAATTAAAAAGGTACATGTGTTGTCCCATTCCATGTCAACAACAACACATCCATTCACTGGGAGCAAATCGATCACTCCAGTAAATTAGGGTTTATGGTTTACATGATGAAATGATGATGGAAGAATGTGGGAGTGTGAGTTAAATTCTATCCCAGAAACCCTCTCATATCGTTAAGGCATGTGAATAGTCTATCCATGTCAAATTTCAATGCATTTAGAAACAGTTTGAACAAATTTCAACATTGCCCCCATTCACAGGTCATTGTTGCCCGTGTCTAGTCCTAGTACAATTTCCTTGTAAAATTTGTATAAGATATTAGGATAATGATAATTTTTAAGGTGATAGGCCTATTCCTACACACCATGGTGAGATCACCTCTCATTGACAGTCAGTGTATTGATCCCTTTTAGTTTTGGGTTGTTAGTATTTTCAATTATATGCACCTTTCAATCTAGTCAAAGTTCAATTAATGTCTCTTGTTGCTATAGGGTTATAAAGCCTCATGATCCCAATGCCCACATGCCTCCAACCTTTTGATATAATGATCGTTGGGTGAAAACTATCATGAAGGGTGATGACTAAGACTAGGGGAAACTTTCAATTTAAGGCTAAGAATGACCAAGCCCACATAAAGTGAAGGAAGAAAATTAAGAAGGTACATGTGTTATCCCATTCCATGTCAACAACAATGCATCCATTCATTGGGAACAAATCGATCACTCCACTAAATTAGGGTTTATGGTTTACATGATGAATTGATGATGGAACAAAGTGGGCGTGTGAGTCAAATTTGAGTCCAGAAACCCTCCCATATAGTTAATTCATGTGAATAGTCTATCCATGTCAAATTTTAATGTATTCAGAAATAGTTTGAACAAATTTCAGCATTGGCCCCATTCACAGGTCATTGTTGCCCGTGTCTAGTCCTACTACAATTTCCTTGTAAAATTTGTATAAGATATTTGGAGAATGATAATTTTGAAGGTGCTAGGCCAATTCCTACAAACCACGGCGAGAACACCTCTCATTGACAGTCAGCGTATTGATCCCTTTTAGTTTTGGTTTGTTAGTATTTTCAATTGCACACACCTTTCTATCTATTCAAAGTTCAATTAATGTCTATTGTTACTGTAGGGTTATAAAGCCTCATGATCCCAATGCCCACATGCCTCCAACCTTCTGATATAATAATCCTTGGATGAAAATTATCTTCAAGGGTGACAACTAAGACTAGGGGCAACTTTCAATTCAAGGCTAGGAATGACTAGGCCCACATCAAGTGAAGGAAAAAAATTAAGAAGGTACATGTGTTGTCCCATTCCATGTCAACAACAACACATCCACTCACTGGGAACAAATCGATCACTCCACTAAATTAGGGTTTATGGTTTACATGATGAATTGATGATGGAAGAAAGTGGGCGTGTGAGTCAAATTTTAATCTAGAAACCCTCCCATATTGTTAAGGCATGTGAATAGTCTATCCATGTCAAATTTAAATGCATTTAGAAATAGTTTGAACAAATTTCAACGTTGGCCCTATTCACAGGTCATTATTTCCCGTGTCTAGTCCTAGTACAATTTCCTTGTAAAATTTGTATAAGATATTTGGAGAATGATAATTTTGAAGGTGCTAGGCCTATTCCTACACACCACGGCGAGATCACCTCTCATTGACAGTCAGTGTATTGATCCCTTTTAGCTTTGGGTTGTTAGTATTTTCAATTGCACGAATGTGTATTGATCCTTTTTATTTTTGGGTTGTTAGTATTTCAATTGCACGAACCTTTCAATCTAGTCAAAGTTCACTACTGTTCCCTTGTTACTAGAGGGTTATAAAGCCTCATGATCCCAATGCCCATTACGCTCCAACCTTATGATATAATGATCAATAGTGACAACCATCATGAAGGGTGACGACTCAAGACTAGGGGAAACTTTCAATTCAAGGAAACGACCGTGCCCACATCAAGTGAAGGATGAAAATTAAGAAGGTACATGTGTTGTCCCATTCCCATGTCAACAACAACACATTCATTCATTGGGAACAAATCGATGACTCCACTAAGTTAGGGTTTATGGTTTGCATGATCAACATGGACATACCACATCAAGCAGGCGATTAGGGCGCAATGATAGAGTTCTATTATTTCTGAATAGTTCATCTCTACTAAACTAGGGCAATACGAAGGTGGGAAGCCTCACTACGTGTTGGAAGAAAATTAAGGTATACGTGTTGTCCCATTCCATGTCTACAACAATGCATCCATTCAATCGGGAAACAAATCACCACCCACTCAAATATAGGGTTTATATATGATGAATTGATGATGGAAGAAAGGCATGCTTGAGGACAAATTTGAGTCCGTAAACCTCCCCATATCATTAAAGTCACGCTAATAGTCTATCCATGTCAAATTTCAATGCATTCTAAAACAAATTTGAACAAATTTCAATGTTGGACCCATTAACATGTCATTGTTGCCCTGCGGTTCAGTCCTAGTACAATCTACTTGTAAAATTTGTATAAGATATTTGAGAATGATAATTTTGAAGATTATAGGGTCTATACCACAATCACCTGAGAGATCAAATTCCTCGCTAAGGGCCATTGCATTGATCCCTTTAGTTTTTATTAAAGTGTTAACTCCCAATGAAACCGCCTTTCTACCGAAGTTTTGGGGCGTGGATATCATAAATTTAGTATCTCCAAGTCATTTTGAGTTTTTGCCAGCTTGAGAAAATTTTGGTTTCCAGGTCTTAGAAATTTTCGATCCATATAAAGTCTTCTACTGGAATAAGGATCAAGCATTTCAAATGCCTAACATCATGTTAGTGCCCATTGTGCTACCGGTGGAAAGCTTATACCAGCGCCTACATGCTTGTTTCATCACCAAGTGTCGCGGAAAGTAACGAGGCACCAAAAGCTTCCATTGCATTGCCTCTGCGACGTGGCACGACACGAGAGTAAATTTACTTTCGCCAAGGAAATGTCAAAATGGTGTGGCATTATTTGTTTCCCGCCGCTAAAGGAATTTCCTACCAAACGGCATGCTGCGGAAAAGTGTTCACCTTCCGCAGCTTCAATGTGGTTTTAAGATTACGCTACCGGGCGTAAAAGTGGCGTTGTTGATGGTAGGAATTTTCTCCAAACTCCGTAACTGCATGAAGTGTGAATCACGTGCTCATTATCCACGCGCATGCATGAAATTATGAGGTGATCACCCCCACGCCACAACAAGATCCGAGACATTACCGCGGGAGGCAATCATGGCGTATTAAGCTTCAGGCAACCCCATATGACGTAAAATTGAATCTTTCGTGAACTGCGCTTAACCGCATCATCATACCTCGTAAATGGTGCAAGTTCACATCCAACACGCAGTAGCCGCATGAGGCCCGAGGGTCCTACACCATCAACCGTAAAGCTCTGGTGGTGTTTCACAAAGTTATTTCCAGAGTACAATCTCGGTAATCTCGGTGATTTCACCCAACACGAGAGTAGTCAGAATCGCTACAACAATGTGACAAGGTTCAACCGTGTTGCCATGCGCATCACAGCTATCAAGGACGAGTTGTGTGCATGAAAACGCTATGGCTTCTTGTTAAAACGAGAACTAAGCGATTTATCTTTTCTAGAATCGCATCCCGAAGTTCAAAGATGTTTTTCAAACGCAGGTCGCATGGAGTTCGTGAACAGACAGAGCAGGCCACTGCCAATACCAGGCTCCTTGCAATGTCATTTGGATGGTAACAAGGCTTAGGTGCGTCTCAGGAGAAACTGGTTATGGACTAGAAGTTTATTGCGTAAGCTGTGGCTACCATGATCAAGTACCGGTTCAAAAACACTACCAAAAAGTAGGATTTCAAGTTCTATCTAAAGGATGGTTACAAACACAAAGCCTGGGTAAAAGGAATGCTAGTCTCATACCGACCTAAGAGTGGCAGCATTTATTCAAGGGTATTCCATTATATATCACATCCTAAGGTAGATATGACAAGCTAATGATGTATCATTTTAAATTGATGGATCATTTTTAGGCAAAACTCCAATCAATCTACCTACTTTCTATACCACAGTTTAATTAAAGCTTGCAATCGAATCAGAGCTCAACCTTCGAGCATTAAGTCAACTCTCTGTCATCTAGGACTAATAAAACTCATTATTCCCACAAGAGCTAAAGTTAAGGAGAAGTTGGGAACACTTCCCTCGCTCAAGGCTTCAAACCAAAAATCAAACTACAATTGAAACGATGGCGTGGTCAAAAGAAAGCCTCCCCTGAGCAAAGATAAGGAGAAGAAGGGCCATACCAACACCTCTAAGATCAGATATCAGGGGTAAAACCTCACAGCTCAAAAAGGAAATTAATTCTCACTGTGAGTGAGCTAACCATACGCCAGGACTCAAACAATTCTACACAAATGTGAGCACGTGGAAAAGCATCTTAAATATACTTATAATTTGACTGAATCAATGTAGTTGGTCATCCCCTCACATCAAAGGCTCAACACCCACCTAATGTGCTCAAAATTATGACACATTGAATAAAACAGAACAGGGAGAATCGCCAAAAGAACCTAGGCTAAATAAAGCCCAGAAAATCAAATACTTCAAAGAGGTAATTGCTCAGAAGTCTGGAGCTTGTGTAATGAAAGAATGTGTATGTAAAGGTTGTCCACAACTTGCCTTCAAACTTAATGCAAGATTCGAAGGTTAGCCAAGGGGAGATGCTATGAGAAAAGGAAGAAAGAAAATCTCATCAACAACTGCAACAGCAGTATCTGTTGTTTCGTCTCACACCTCAAAAAGGCTTAACTCAAAGGATTGGAAACAAAGCTAAAGCAAGTGGTCTCATCCCGCACTGCAAGTCCTCCGCCTCGTGGCAACAATATGCAAGGTGAAAGGCCAGACGTCAATTGATTTCAGTTAGAATTAACTTGTATATTTAAAAGCTCTTTTGTGATATCATGACTTTCAACAGCTATTAATCTCTTGCTACTTTTGCTACCCGCTAGTTGTTGAGAAAGGAGAGTTTTCAACAAATAACCCGTAAAGTTTCAAATGGTTGCTACTGCTTGAAAGTTCTCAGAAGCCAGCTCTTGTGGACGAGGATCATCACAGCTTTGTTTCCTTCAAACTTTATTTTGAGCATGTCATACATCATTAAATTGCATGCAAACGGTTCAAAACAAAGCATCCAAGGATTTTTGTATACGATCTCAATGCCATATCCTAAAACCCATCCATGAGTATTGGGGAAATAAAACAGTCATACACAGGTGTCACACTGCCTCAACTCATAGCAGGAGCTGGAAGCTGGAGAAAACAGATGAAGATTTTTTTGCATGATGAAGACAATAACAGAAAAGAGTATTCGAACTGTTATTGAAGACTTTATTTTCATAGTTGTTTAAGTAAAATAGGATTGTTTTTTATTAAATAAATGTATCCATGTTTGTGGATCTCTAACCATTTTGTAAAGGCTATAAAAGCCTATTTTGAAATCAAACAAGGGTTCGATTATGGAGAAATTTATTCTATGCTTTGATTACCTATCCTAATACAAAATCAACTAGCTTCTTTGCTATCAGAATCGCATTTTTCATCCATCTTTATTCTGTAATCTGCTTAAATTAGTTCAGCTTATGCTCAGGATTTGAATGGAGGAACTTCTCATTGTTTAGTGTGACCCCCGCATTATTTATGTAATTTGGTTATTAAAACTCAGATTCCAGTTCGTATTTGGTTGTCTGCTTGTCTAAGCAATATTCTTCATACCTTTTCTGTTATTTGGCATCTGATTTACAGTTTCTAAAAGCACTGGTTCATTAAGCTATTCTGATAAGTAATCTCTCCATTGTGCTATCTTAGTATCCCATTGATCCATCTACTGAAAAATATTCAATTCTTAAGTTACCAGGCATACTTAGCTTACAACCCTAAGTAGTTTCCTGGAGTGATAACAGTTAGTATTTTCAATTGCACTCACCTTTCTAGTCAAAGTTCAATTAATGTCTCTTGTTACTGTAGGGTTATAAAGCCACATGATCCCAATGCCCACATGCCTCCAACCTTATGATATAATGTTCGTTGGGTGAAATTTGTCATGAAGGGTGACGACTAAGACTAGGGGAAACGTTCAATTCAAGGCTTAGAATGACCAAGCCCACATATAGTGAAGGAAGAAAATTAAGAAGGTACATGTGTTATCCAATTCCATGTCAACAACAATGCATCCATTCACTGGGAACAAATAGATCACTCCACTAAATTAGGGTTTATGGTTTACATGATGAATTGATGATGGAACAAAGTGAGCGTGTAAGTCAAATTTGAGTCCAAAAACCCTCCCATATTGTTAAGTCATGCGAATAGTCTATCCATGTCAAATTTCAATGCATTCAGAAACAGTTTGAACAAATTTTAACGTTGGCCCCATTCACAGGTCATTGTTGGCCGTGTCTAGTACTAGTACAATTTCCTTGTAAAATTTGTATAATATATTTGGAGAATGATAATTTTGAAGGTGCTAGGCCTATTCCTACACACCATCGAGATATCACCTCTCATTGACAGTCAACGTATTGATCCCTTTTATTTTTGGGTTGTTAGTATTTTCAATTGCACGCACCTTTCAATCTGGTCAAATTTCAATTAATGTATCTTGTTACTATAGGTTTATAAAGCCTCATGATCCCAATGCCCACGTGCCTCCAACCTTCTGATATAATGATCCTTGGGTGACAACTGTCATGAAGGGTGACGACTAAGACTAGGGGAAACTTTCAATTCAAGGCTAGGAATGACCAGGCCCACATCAAGTGAAGGAAGAAAATTAAGAAGGTACATGTGTTGTCCCATTCCATGTCAACAACAATGCATCCATTCACTGGGAACAAATCGATCACTCCACTAAATTAGGGTTTATGGTTTACATGATGAATTGATGATGGAAGAATGTGGGCATGTGAGTCAAATTTGAGTCCAGAAACCCTCCCATATCGTTAAGGCATGCAAATAGTCTATCCATGTCAAATTTCAATACATTCAGAAACAGTTTGAACAAATTTCAACGTTGGCCCCATTCACAAGTCATTGTTTCCCATGTCTAGTCCTAGTACAATTTCCTTGTAAAATTGGTATAAGATATTTAGAAAACGATAATTTTGAAGGTGTTAGGACTATTCCTATACACCATGGCAAGATCACCTCTCATTGACAGTCAGTGTATTGATCCCTTTTAGTTTTGGGTTGTTAGTATTTTCAATTGCACGCACCTTTCAATCTAGTCAAAGTTCAATTAATGTCTCTTGTTACTGTAGGGTTATAAAGCCTCATGATCCCAATGCCCACATGTCTCCAACCTTTTTATATAATGATCGTTGGGTGACAATTGTCATGAAGGGTGAYGACTAAGACTAGCAGAGACTTTCAATTCAAGGCTAGGAATGACCAAGCCCACATCAAGTGAAGGAAGAAAATTAAGAAGGTACATGTGTTGTCCCATTTCATGACAACAACAACGCATCCATTCACTGGGAACAAATCGATCACTCCACTAAATTAGGGTTTATGGTTTACATGATGAATTAATGATGGAAGAAAGTGGGCGTGTGAGTCAAATTTGAGTCCAGAAACCCTCCCATATCGTTAAGGCATGTGAATAGTCTATCCATGTAAAATTTCAATGTATTCAGAAACAATTTGAACAAATTTCAACGTTGGCCCCATTCACAGGTCATTGTTGCTCGTGTCTAGTCCTAGTAACATTTCCTTGTAAAATTTGTATAAGATATTTGGAGAATGATAATTTTGAAGGTGCTAGGCCTATTCCTACACACCACGATGAGATCACCTCTCATTGACAATTAGTGTTTTGATCCCTTTTAGTTATGGGTTGTTAGTATTTTTAATTGCACACACCTTTCAATCTAGTCAAAGTTCAATTAATGTCTCTTGTTACTGTAGGGTTATAAAGCCTCATGATCCCAATGCCCACATGCCTCCAAACTTCTGATATAATGATATTGGGTGACAACTATCATGAAGGGTGACGACTAAGACTAGGGGCAAATTTCAATTCAAGGCTAGGAATGACCAGGCCCACATCAAGTGAAGGAAGAAAATTAAGAAGGTACATGTGTTGTCCCATTCCATGTCAACAACAACGCATCCTTTCACTGGGAACAAATCGATCACTCCACTAAATTAGGGTTTATGGTTTACAGTATGAATTGATGGTGGAAGAAAGTGGGTGTGTGAGTCAAATTTGAGTCCAGAAACCCTCCCATATCATTAAGGCATGCGAATAGTCTATCCATGTCAAATTTCAATGCATTCAGAAACAGTTTGAACACATTTCAACGTTGGCCCCATTCATAAGTCACTATTTCCCATGTCTAGTCCAAGTACAATTTCCTTGTATAATTTGTATAAGATATTTGGAGAATGATAATTTGGAACGTGCTAGGCGTATTCCTACACACCATGGTGATATCACCTCTCATTGACAGTCGGTGTATTGATCCCTTTTAGTGTTTGGTTGTTAGTATTTTCAATTCAATGCACCTTTCAATCTAGTCAAAGTTCAATTAATGTCTCTTGTTACTATAGGGTTATAAAGCCTCATGATCCCAATTCCCACATGCCTCCAACCTTCTGATATAATGATTTTTGTTTGACAACTGTCATGAAGGGTGACAACTAAGACTAGGGGCAACTTTCAATTAAAGGCTAGGAATGACCAGGCCCACATCAAGTGAAGGAAGAAAATTAAGAAGGTACATGTGTTGTCCCATTCCATGTCAACAACAACACATCCATTCATTGGGAACAAATCGATCAGTCCACTATATTTGGGTTTATGGTTTACATGATGAATTTTTGATGGACATACCTACATCATTGGTATGATTAGGCGCAGTCACACAGAGCTCCTCTTGGTTTCGAGAATAGTTCATTCTCTACTAAATTAGGGCAACCACGTGAAGGTGGAAGCTCTAATTATCCCCCGCCCCCCTGGGCCCCTCACATCACTCTCAATTTACCCATATTACCTAATTTGAAATTCTAGAGAACATGTATCATATACTATATTATACAAAAAAAAAACATATAAAAGATATAAACACATACCTCTTCTTTTCAACAATTAAATATCAGTCATCTTCTTCTTCATCTAGCTCAACATCTGTATCAGGATCTGGTTCGGAATCAATATTGGTGAAAAGATCATGCCTATCAACATCATCATCAATGTCATTTTTGCTAGTATAGTTATCGATATCGTCAATGAGATCGTCGTCTCCTACATTTGGATGATCAACTTCTTCAACTTTTTCGTCTAACACATCGACTATATGAGCCACCTGCTCTTGATCTGCATAAGATTGATCTTCTTCCTCGTTATTATCTTCATCCTCGGCTACATGATTATACTTACTGGTCTTCTTCTTGGATCATATCTAACAATGTATAACCAACCTGCTTTACCAGGTACCTCTGAGTAAAATACTTGCTCACATTGACTTGGAAGAACATAAGGCTCTGTACCTAGTTCAAATGCCCTTGTATTAACCATGTTAAATCCATTATCATGCTCAATAACAGTTCTTTCAGGATCACGTTCATGCATTCGTAGCCTGTACCATTTAACCTCAAACAAAACTATTTTAAAGGAATTAAAATCACACTCAATTATATCCTCCACATGGCCATAGTACCTATTCTCAGTTTCTTCCAGATTTCTGTCACTTCTAGAGGAAATGTTGGTGACCTTAAACACTGCAGTTATCCCACAATCCGAGGTTTTCATCTTATCATCCAACATTTTGATACGAAATTTACGACCAT
>SNQJ01S0197636.1:4739-17268 GCA_010110895.2 Picea sitchensis | reverse complement strand
ATATATATATATATATATATATATAATAATGAAATGGTTATCTAAAACAATGGGTCTTAGAGATCAATTTTACAAATTATATTTATGCAGTTTGATAGGACATTGACGTATGTCAACAAGGCCCTATAGAATATAATAATGAGAATGGTTATCTAAAACAATGGGTCTTAGAGATCAATTTTACAAATTATATTTATGCAGTTTGATAGGACATTGACGTATGTCAACAAGGCCCTATAGATTTCTTTCTAGATAAAATATTCATACATATGGGGTTATACATACCCAATAATCTCTGTTAACTATTTTAAAATAGAATTTAAAGAATCCATATGAACTGTCTATAAGAAATCTCGTGAATAATAAAAGCGACTACAAATCTCTTCTTTGATCTGTGGAAGAGAATCTTAGTAAGAGGCTCATTTGTGATGGAACCTGAGTACCTTTTAAATATAGGATGTCTCCCTTCGTGAAATCAAAGAATACAGTTTTAACCTGCAAAGGGAAACCAAAAGTATTATTATCATCTCCTAAAATTACTTGAAGGAACAAAAATAAACAGAAAGAGAAAAGGGAATAAACTTAGCTCAACCTGGAATTAGTTTCAGTCGTTTCATTCCTTGAGAGTTAAGTTTGGTCTGCAGCTTGAGAGGAGAAAGAGGCTTGTAAAAAGTCTGATGGGTTCCCTCACAAGAAAAAAGGACCCATCATACAAATTTGTATCCATATAAATGATTCAAAAAGCTATGAATTTTAAACCAGATACAACAACTGAGATCCTTTACTTTTATCAATCCAATACATATTTCATGAGTTATCTAAATACAGAGGTTACCATGAAGTTAACCATTACATTATCAAGAGGAATTTATACCACATTATATCAAATGAAGAATAATTTCAAAGAAGTAATTACAAAGACTAGTACAGGGACTAATTATAGAGAGTAATTACAAAGAATAATTAAAGAGACTAACCATAGAGACGACGATCACATTTAAAGGAGTAAAACTATCAACATTTCCTCACAGAGTAAGCCAGATACATTAACATAGGGAAATCAAGAATCAAGTAAAGTAATTACATAGAAAAAATTACTAATTAAAACAATGAAACTTTCAACATTTTTCATACATAATAGATGGATCCCTTAACATAGGGAAATCAAGAATCGAAGGAAGTAATTACAGAGATAGAGATCTCAGATCTATTGATGTTTTCCTCATAGAACAGGAAAATCCATTACCATATGGTAACTGCACCAAACATTAATATTATTGCTTATTGATAAAATTATAACAACGTTGAGGGTTACGGTCAATTTCAAGAAACAAAAAGAGAACCCATAAACGATATTCGAGGGGCGAACTGGAAAAATTCATTATCAAAAGGATTTGGATATTGGACCTTCACCTTAGTTAAGGGGAGATTGTATGCAAATATTCAAGATTAAACTAATACTTACAGAAGCTCCTTTCCATACACAGAACCTCATTTCTATATCTTAAAGAACTGTTAATAGACATATATTCAAGCTTAAGTCGAGAACAGTAAATAGTAGGATGTATAGTATGTACAAGCAAATCCTACTGATACACATACTGGAAATTTGTTCATGTGTTTCATACCCTTTTAAAAGAACTCAGAAAGAAAAAAAAATGGATCGTATAATCCTAACAGAGAGAACAAAACACTCTACCACGAACTTCATTTGAAACAAAGTGTCATTTCTCATAAGTTTTACCTGTATTATTTCGAGGCACACCAATTTGTAGAGTCACGATGGCTTGATTGTTTCATTCCTTGGTTCTATAGAGTAACCAGGCCATAATAAATGGATTTTGTAGAGGAAAACAATGTATGGAGATCTAATTCTATGGACATTATGGTGTCTTGAACCCATCGTTCGTAGTGGAAGAGTGACAGAGTATGAGTCTCCCAATTTCCATGTGAAATATATGAAGTGGATAGCCTACATTGGTTAGGTCCTTGAAGTGTCAGAACTCGCAGGTTCATGGTAGGTAGACTTAGTATGACGGGCATGTCTAAACCTTTAATGTGTCTTAAAGAATGACGTTGGTTGCATTAATTTCCCAGTGAAGTTTTGATGGTCATTCGCTTGGCTCTTTAAGAGCCACCCTATACCTTGCACTGTTGGGTATTATAAACTGTAGCATCCCGCTCTTGCGCACACTGAGCAAACTTATTCTTTGAGGACACTTGCTCACAAGTGATCTGGATTATTATACTATTAAGCATTTGATTTTGATTATGAGGCGTTATGGGTTTATGACATGTTGTTTTGTTGCATTGACATAGATAGGTGCTATTGACTCAGCTTTACTGAGTGTGCAGGATTTTGGACCTCACGGATGTAGAGACATCGATGGAACCCCTTGCACTCCGGATCGAGTCGGGGAGTGAACTATTGGGGTTTGATTGTTTTATATGTGATATTAGTGCATCTGATTAGATGATATGATTATGGATATATTTCTGACATGATTCGTTGATGATGTAGGATGATGATAGCTTGCCAACCAGACTCACATGTGGAACAGAGGGGTCATGGACAACTACCAGAGACACTGAGGGAGAGGTGTGGATAACAGCCCTTCCACAACCTACTAGCACTCTAGTCGTGGCTCGAACTGTAGGTTAACGACTACCTAGTTCGAGAGGACTCACGATGTCGTGAGGGAAGAATGCAATAGTCGATCACGATGATTCTAATGGGCACGCAATAAGGCAAGGGACTTATTTCTTAGAGGCCCTTAGTCTCCCATAAGATCACCTGGCAGAGTATTGACTCCAGGGGTTTTTGATGTCTACCAAGTCAGTCAAGAGGTGAGTGGCACCCTTGAAGCATTGAGTGCGTCCTGAAGGGCACGTTGCACAAGAAAAATGGAAAGAGGCGAGTGGCACCCTTGGAGCATGTAGTGCATCCTGAAGGGCATGTTGCGCAAGGGAAATAGATTGAGGCGAGTGACACCCTTGGAGCACCTAGTGCGTCCTAAAGGGCACGTCGCGTTGTTAAATAATAATCGAATAAACCTAGATGCATTAGGACGAATAACATGGTAAGAAAAATTTAAAACAATTTCCCTAATAAAATGTCACCCAGCCTCGAAAATTAAAATCTAGGTCTAGGTGAAACTGGCGGCAAGGGAAAATTATGTGTGTAAAAATAAAAATAAAAATAAATAAATAAAAATGATAATCATCATTAATCATGTGTCGAGAACGGGGTAAGTAATTCTTTTAATTTATAAAATTCTTTTGGGGGATAAAATTTAAAAAGGGAAAAGGTGGAAATAATGGTTTTGTCTCATATGTTAATTAAAATTTATTAACTAAAAAGGAAAAAAGGAAAAAGTTAATTTTCTACACCTGCCAATTTGAGTTTTAAATGAAAAGGGAAAGAGGGAAATCTAAAATAATTAGGAAACTCGGAAAAAGAGGGAAACATAAAAAGAAAGGGGAAACACAAGGAAAAAGAAGAAAGTATAACTTAGTAAGGTATCTAGCATTTAAGAACTTTCTAAATTAACTCAACTAGTAAATTAGTACTTGGGGGAAAGTCATTAAAACTTGTAAGGCAATATGGGGCACCTAGGAGCGATTCTAGGAATGATTTTAGGTGGGTGAGGGAAATAGGGGTAATTATTTAATTAATGAAATTAATTTATGGAGTAATGAAGGGGATGGGTGACACTTGTACGGGGATGATTTTTATGGATTAAATTATTAAACTTTAAATGAAATCGGATTTTGGGAAAGTAAAGGACTTTGAAACTCTATATAATGGAGGGAGAAGGAGGATGATGGATCTCTTTTGTTATGCGTAACGTTACGCTGCATAAATTTATACTTGAATGACTTAACTTGTGGGAGTTGGGATACCCAGCTTGGTGAGGAGTGGTAGCTCGGAATTGCGAGGCATGCTGAGAGATAGTTGATTCTCTGGTTAGTGTGCATGGCCCCTTTATAGCTCAGAGGGATGAGGGGGAAGAATAATACCCCTAGCATTGGCTGGGAGGTACCGATGAAGTCTCATCGATCGGTAAGCGGGAGTTGCATGGAGCACGTGGGACATCAATTCAGAGCGAGCGACTTGGGATATGGTACGCTTCCTTGTTTCTGCATGGTAGATTGTTAGTATGATTTATTCTTTTAGTTTTGTATGCTTAATTAGGTAAAAAAAATGATTGTCTTATCATTCTGGTTGATGAATGAAATTTCCCCCATAGCCTTTAGCTCGATGTTGATTGATTCCCATGGCCTTCGATCCCTCAATGTCTTGACCATCCTTTGTTTTATTAATTTTTGATGATTGTGGTTTACTTTTTCCTTCGTCCCTAGCTCATCATTCAACACCTAAGAAGTTGGTCAGGAGCTGGATCTACAATCGTCACTTCGGTGTTAATAGACCTATGGATCCAAATGCCTTGTTTTTCTGTGTGCGGATGTTGAGCGAAGGATGTTCCTGCCAGTTGTCTACCCCTTTCTGATTTCTCTTTTTGATTGATTTCATTGTTCCCTCTTGCGATTAACATGACCTCTGCATTGTTGACACTATCTCTGCAATTTTTTATATATAAATCGACTTCTGCATTTTCCTGGAATGGTCATTTCTGCAATTGTTGGGACAATTTCCCTTCGTTTTTAAAATACTTATACTATGGTATAAACTCTACGACTAATGTGACTACCTCTACGGTGTCTTATGTCTTACCGAGTGACTCAACGTTGTGGAAGAGTTGTCCATTTTTGAGATTGTCGTGTTTCTCATTTTATTCAACGAATTGTTGTGTGTTCAATTTTATTCTAAAAATCATTGTTAGACTGTTCCCTTCAAGCACTGGAATGCCCTTGACTAAAAATGGAACATTTGTCTGCATTTTTTCCTTGGTCTACAATTGTTTTTCTCAGCAATACTACCTAGAGGGTGAATGTATCCCTGAGTTTTTATTTTTTGGTTGCCTTCGATTTGGCCATTTTAAAGTGCTGAAGGAGAATAGACTTAATTTCATAGCTTATCATTGGTTGTAGAAAGTCCAAGTCAATTATTATTAAATAGAGTGGGTTCTCTTAAATCTGGTTTATTGTATTTAGAAAAGTATGATTAAATTTTGTTAAGGATCTCGAACCCTAACTATGTAATCATTGTAATACCATTACCTCTGTGATATGTAAACTATGTAATTGTTGTGACACCATACCCCAACGATTGTAACCATATAATTGTTGTGACACCTTTACCACTACGAATCGTAACCATGATTTGTTGTAACACCTTACCTCTGTGTTGTGTAAACAAGATTTGTTGTAACACCTTACCTCTGTGATGTGTAAACAAGATTTGTTGTAACACCTTACCTCTGCGATGTGTAAGCAAGATTTGATGTAACACCTTACCTCTGCGATGTGTAAACAAGATTTGTTGTAACACCTTACCTCTACGATTTGTAAACAAGATTTGTTGTACCACCTTACCTATGCATTCGACTGTGTAGAAAAACGATCATATATTCTTGTCTGTGGTGAGTATTGTACAACGTCTTCCTTAATTGGCAAAGCAATTACAGCTGCTAGAAGTTACGATTTATTGATGGCAATGTAGTTATATTTACTTTCTCTTTTGACAACATTTTTTTTTTATCTGACAACGTTGTTACAGGTTGCATGGCAATGACTTTTTAATTACTATGATAGAGATTTGTTGTCTGACCGTGTTTTGAGTAATAATGGTGTAACATTTTATCCATGATGTATGATATAGATTCTATGATGTAAATTTTAGACTTGGACCAATGCTTGTGATAAGTCCACTGCCATATGCCTTTGGTGTAGCCAAAATTGTCCTTGGGAGATAGTTTATAAATAAAAATACTTTTTACTTAAAGATAATTTGTCAGTTTTACTAGTAAAGGGATGTCGTTAGTTTTATTAACAACATTTAGTTCAATAGAGCAACCTTTAATATGATTAGACAGTCTTTAATGAGTATACATCCTAGATTAACTCAGACCAGACTTGCAAATCTAGTTTTCTTAATAATTAACAGTTAAATTAGAATGTAATTATTATTTACAATATTAGTACTGAGTTGATTCTCATTTAAGGTTACATTAGATGGTACATTGATGACCAATTTGTAATTCAGACTTGCTCCATTGATTTGCATTAATGTTAATTTAGATGGTAATTGTAGTTTATGGTTTTAATATTGATTAAATTAGATTTGTGAATTAGATGGTAATGATGGACAAATGGTAATTAGACTTGCTAAATTGGTTGTAGTTAATGTCAATTTGATTGTAAAATTAATGAATAATTTATAATTTAGACATGCTAGTTAGATTATACTTAATGTAATTAGATGGTAATTTTGACGAGTTTAGACTTATTGAACGAATGGGGTGTTGGCGAAGTCACGTAACAATTGCTCTTGTGCCAGTGCGTGGAGTCATAGTTGCATATTGCTTGGACTGCGTGCTTGCATTCATCATCAGTTGTGTGGTTAACTATTGTGGTCGTCGCCATCTTGCCTTTGAAAAAAAAAATCACTTATGCTTCGCTTGTAGTCGTAACAATGAGGGTCATTACATATGGTATCAGAGTGGGTTCAAACCGTGACTTGGGATCACTACGTATTTTGTTGATATGATTTTTGATTATAATGTTGTTAATTAAGTTGACTTGTATTCATGCAGGTAATCATGGTAAGAGGACGCCCCAGAGGTAGACGACGAGGTGCTAGGGGAGGAGGCATGACGCCTCCAGTAGCATCCACGCCTGAGGGGTCCAACCCCCAGGGAGATGAACAGGTTGTCAAGCAGGAGCAGATAGCGATGGGTGATGTGGTTGGGATGATGAGGTCTTTTCAGCGGATGTCGAAGGCACTGATCAACCGTTTGGACAGAGATGAGGCTAGGGCATCGGCACCCCCTAACAGTCCACCGCATGCTCCGGTCGATACTGGTAGCATTCACCGCAAACTCAAGAAGGTCAAATTTCCCGAGTTCTTTGGTGCCCCGGACGATGCATTCGTCAAGGCATGGTTGGATAATATGGCGATGTGATTTGCACTTCACGACTATACCTCCAAAATGAAGGTCCGCATGGCGGTATTTCAACTGAAGGGGAGCGCTCTTCTATGGTGGAAGATGCTCCTACCACAACTGAACATGGTCATCGAAGACATGTCATGGAAATTGCTCAAGGAATTGTTCAGAGAGAGGTACCTGTCAGAGGAATTCATTGAGCATCAGCTCAACGAGTTGAATGCCTTACGACAGGGTGATTGTATGGTGTCCGAGTACGAGGCTCATTTTATGGAGCTACTTCGATATGAACCGCATCTTAATACTGAGAAACTTAAGGTCAACAGGTTCATGTTCAGCCTTAATGACAACATATGTGCAAAGGTTAGGATTTTGATGCCTGAGACCTTGCACGATGTCATCCAGAAGGCCCTCATAGTAGAGGAGGAGCTTATTAGCAGGGGTCAGAGTAGGACTCCAGTGAGACCAACCGATTAGGTGTCATCTAGTGCGCAGTAGCATCAAACACTAGTCAGACATACGACAGGATATCGTGGCCTCTAGAGGGGATCCACTTTCACTACCCCTCGGTGACTAGCGCCTTAATAGTGGACACCTTATCAGGGACCACAACATCAAAAACAACGTCGACTGCAGCAACAACATTTTAGGCCTGTTCGATAGAATAGACCAGGATTCTAGGCCGGTGGGACGTCATCTTTTACTTCGGGTACCAGGAGTACTGGACCTAAGAAGGGGTGTTGGACATGTGGGGAGCCACACTACTTGTGCGACTACCCTGTAGAGAGGACTAGAGCATTTGGATCATCCAGACCCACTATTGTGGGAGATTTGGGCAAGGCCCATCAGATTCATGCGGCAGTGAATAACTACCAGGCAGAGCACCAGTCGACTCTGCTCGAGACGTCAGGTACCATCGTTGACCAGACCCTTAGTATTTTGATAGATCCCGGTGCTACCGAGAGTTTCATTTCTGGTGTAGTGCTAAAAAGGATTAAGGTAAAGGTAGTCGAATAGGATGAGTTTATCTTTGTAGAGATGGATTCGAGAGACAAACGAAAGGTTGGAGGGAAGGTCACGGGTTGTACCCTTAACTTGGGAGAGTTTGTCACCATGACCAACCTATACATCATGAGCTTAGGATCTTATGACGTCGTGATCGGTATGCACTGGTTGGAATTGCATGAGGTGATACTCAACTATAAGATGAAACGGTTGATCTTGGTCGATGACGAGGGATAGAGATGCATGATTGTAGGACGGAACCAGGGAGTTTCCCTGAGGTTCATCTCTTCCTTCTAGCTACGGAAGAACATGTGCAAGGGATGTAAGATTTATGCGATCCTTACGTTAAATGAGAAGGGAGTAGTGGAAGGTCTAGAACACCTTCCTGTGGTGAGAGATTTTGTGGACGTCTTCCCAGAGGAGTTACCTGGGATGCCAACAGAGAGGGAATTGGAGTTTACTATAGACCTAAAACTGGGGACTGAACCGATAGCTAGAACACCTTATCATATGTCGACCCCGGAGTTACAGGAGTTGAGAATGAAACTAAAAGAATTGTTGGACCTGGGACTTATACGTCTGAGTGTGTCACCATGGGGTGCGCCTGTTATTTTCATATGAAATAAGGATGGGTCGTGGAGACTCTGCATTGACTACCATCAATTGAACAAGGCAACGATCAAGAATCAATATCCCTTGTCGAGGATTGATGATTTGTTCGATCATATGAAGGGTGTGACGGTATTTTCAAAGATCGATTTGTGATCAGGGTATCACCAATTATGGATCAAGGAGGATGACGTCCCTAAGACCTCCTTTAAGATGGGGTTTGGACATTACGAGTTTACTTTTTTACCGTTGGGACTGACAAATGCCCCTGGGGTATTTATGAGTTTGATGAACGGGGTGTTCTGTGAGTACTTGGACAAGTTCGTCCAAGTATTCATTGACGATATTTTGATTTACTCTCGAACAATGGAGGAGCATGACGAGCACTTGCACATAGTACTACAGTGTCTGCGAGAGCACAAATTATTTGGGAAGTTGTCCAAATGCTCGTTTTATCAATCGAGGATTCACTACTTAGGGCATGTCATCTCCAGTGAAGGTATTGTCGTGGATCCAGCAAAGTTTGAGGCTATTATGGAATGGCCTGCACCGACAAATGTCCCGAAAGTGTGTAGCTTGATGGGTTTAGCAGGATACTATCTACAGTTCGTTGAGATATTTTCAAAGATAGAAAATCCAATCATAGAATTGTAGAAGAAGAAAAAAAAGTTTGTTTGGACCGAGAAATGTGCGGAAGCATTTGGGAGGCTCAAAGAGTTGTTGACAACATCACCCATATTAAAGGTCCCTGACATGGACACAGACTTCTTGGTATGCACTGATGCATCCCAGGAAGGCTTAGGCGAAGTCTTGATGCAAGACGATTGAGTGATCTCTTACATATCGAGGAAACTGAGAAGGCATGAGGAGAACTATGTGACGCATGATTTGGAGTTGTTAGCCATCANCTTCTTGGTATGCACTGATGCATCCCAGGAAGGCTTAGGCGAAGTCTTGATGCAAGACGATTGAGTGATCTCTTACATATCGAGGAAACTGAGAAGGCATGAGGAGAACTATGTGACGCATGATTTGGAGTTGTTAGCCATCACATATGCCTTGAAGGTTTGGAGACACTACCTTGTTTGACGAAAATTTGAACTAAATATGGACCACTGTGGACTACAACACATCTTTACGCAAAGTGACCTGAACGCATGACAACGACGTTGGTCGGAACTGCTTAGCGAATACGATTTCAAGATTTATTAAATAAAAGGAAAAGTGAACCGAGTGGCAGATGCATTGAGTCGGAGACCACACATATTTTTTTGGTTGCCTCTTCAGAAAAATCTTCGTGAAAAGATTCTAACCTTACAACGCGACGATGACTGGTACAAAGAGGTCGAGGATTTTATTGGACAAAACACAATGATGGTACCGAGATTTCAAGGATTTACATTTGACAATGATGGATTATTGAGGTATAAAAATTGGATTTACGTACCACCGAATGACGAGTTGAGGAGATTGATCCTAAACGAGGCTCATAGAGCAGTATACATGGCTCACCCTGGAGTCATGAAGATGAGGGTGGACCTTAAACCCTTATTCTTCTGGAAAGGGATGAAGGCAAACATAGTCAACTATGTGGCCAGATGTCTAGAATGTCAGCTGGTAAAGGCTGAACATAGACATCCAGGAGGATTACTACAGTCATACACTATTCCAGAATCAAAATGAGAGGTTATTTTGATGGATTTTATTGTGGCATTGTCACTGATGGAAAGGAGACATGACTCGATTTTCGTGGTAGTCGACACTCTGATGAAGAGTGCTCACTTTATTCCCGTGTGTATGATGTATCGGGAACCTGACATAGCTAGAGTTTTCATTAGTGAGATTGTGAGGCTGCATGGCATGCCTAAGAGGATTATATCCAATCGAGGATCAGTGTTTACTAGACAATTTTGGACGAGTTTCCAAGATGCCTTGGGAACCCAACTTAACTTCAGTACTAGGTATCACCCGGAGACTGATGGACAGACCGAACGAATGAACTAGACCTTGGAGGACATGTTGCACATGTGCGTGATGGACCAAAAAAAGTGTTGGGAAGAATTCTTGCCACTGGTGGAATTTGCTTATAACAATAGTTACCAAAGCACCATTAAGATGGCGCCTTTCGAGTTTCTTTACGGGTGACCGTTCCAGACACCTTTGAGTTGGGATCGGCTTGAGGATAGGGTTTTGGTGGGACCACAAGTGATCTAGGAAATGGAAGAGAAAATGAAAACAATAAGACAAAGGATTAAAGAAGCGCAAGATCGACAGAAGAGTTATGTCGATGCGCACCATGTCGATCGTAGTTACGAGGTTGGCGATCGAGTCTTCTTGTAGGTAAAACTTCATAAGAGTTCGATCAAGTTTGGAAGGGGAGGTAAAATATCTCCTAGGTTCATGGGACCTTTTGAGATTGTGGAGAGGAAGGGGCCCGTGGCCTATCAACTAGCCTTGCCTAATTCCTTGAGGCGTATGCATGATGTTTTTCATGTTTCTATTTTGAGACATTATATTGGTGATCCTACACATATTATTGATCTAAGTTCCTTGTAGGTATTGGATGAGGGGGCTTTCATGGCTGAGTCGATCCACATCCTGGATTAGCGCATTCGATGGATACAGAGTCAAACAGTAGATCAGGTCAAGGTCCAGTGGGACCACTATAGTCCCCACTCGGCGACCTGGAAGGACGCATATGATATGCGCCAGCAGTTTCCATTTTTGTTTGATAGATAGACTTTTGATACTGTAATACACATTATTTCAACACTTATACTGTGAAACTTCAGGACGAAGTTTATACCAAGAGGGGGTGCATGTAACATCCTTCTCTTGCACACATTGAGCGAACTTATTCTTTGAGGAAACTTGCTCGCAAGTGATCCAGATTATTATACTATTAAGAATTTGATTTTGATTATGAGGCGTTATGGGTTGATGAAATGTTGTTTTGTTGCATTGACATAGATAGGTGCTATTGACTTGGCTTTACTGAGTGTGCAGGAATTTGGACCTCGAGGATGCAGAGACATCGATGGAACCCCTTGGACTCCAGATTGAGTTGGGGAGTGAACTATTGGGGTTTGATTGTTTTATATTTTATATTAGTGCATCTGATTAGATGATATGATTATGGATATATTTATGACATGATTTTTTGATGATGTAGGCTGACGATAGCTTGTCAACTAGACTCACATGTAGAGTAGAGGGGTCATGCATGACTACAGAGACATTGAGGTAGAGGTGTCGACAACAACCCTGCCACAGCCTACTAACACTCCTGCCATGGCTCGAACTGTAGGTTAACGAATACCTAGTTAAAGAAGACCCACGATGTCATGAGGGGAGACTATGATAGTCTCTCATGATGATTCTAAGGGGTGCTTAATAAGGCATGGGCCTTATTCCTTAGAGGCCCTTAGTCTCCCACAAGATCACCCGGCAGAGTATTGACTCCAGGGGTTTTTGATGTCTACCAAGTTAGTCAAGAGGCGAGTGGCAACTTTGGAGCATGGAGTGCATCCTAAAAGGAACGTCATGCAAGAAAAATGGAAAGAGGTGAGTGCCACCCTTGGAGCACGTAGTGCGTCCTAAAGGGCATGTCGCGCAAGAGAAACGGATTGAGGTGAATGACACCCTTGGAGAACCTAGTGTGTCCTGAAGGGCACGTCGTGTTGTTAAATAATAAACGAATAAACCTATATGGCCTTAGAATGAATAATGTGATAAGAAAAATTTAAAACAATTTCCCTAATAAAATGTTGCCCAGCCTCAAAAATTAAAATCTAGGCCTAGGTGAAACTGGCGGTAAAGGAAAATTATGTGTGTAAAAATAAAAATAA
>SNQJ01S0197635.1:0-17268 GCA_010110895.2 Picea sitchensis | reverse complement strand
GTATATTGACAGTGGTTCCTCTCGCCATATGACAGGTGTTTGTGAGCACTTGACAGATATTACACATATTGGAGATGTTGAGGTGGTTCTTGGAGATGACCGGGTGGTCAAGGTAGTTGGTTATGGGACTGTATCAGTTGGTTGTGGGACTGTATCAGATTCTGATATTGAGGTGAGGGGCTATGAGGTCTTGTTTCGTGATGGGCAGGTGCTCCTTTTACCAAAGGGGTCCAATATCAATTCGGCCAAAGTGATTGGGACTCGACATGAGAAGATATACAAGCTCATGTTTTAGCCAGCGAGAGCATTGTTTCATTCTACCAACAACAGTGACCTATGTGAGCTATGGCACAGGATGATGCAACATTTGCACCATAGGGCTTTGAGGGTACTGAGGGAGATTGTGACTAGATTTCAATATTTCAGTATAGAGCACCAGGAGTTGTGCAAGGGGTGTTCTTTGGGAAAGTACGCCAAGACTTATTTTCCTAACAAAGACAATAGAGCAACATTTATCCTTGATCGTATTCATTCAGATGTGTGTGGCTCGATGTCTTCGACATCATTGACTGGTTATTTATATTATGTTATATTCATTGATGATTTCTCATGGAAGTATTGGATTTTTTTCATGAAGACCAAAGAACAGGTCTTCAGTCGGTTCCAAGAGTTCAAAGGTCTTGTGGAGAACCATATAGGGAAGAAAATCAGAGTTCTAAGGATAGACAATGGGGGTGAGTATACCTCCAAGGAGTTCATGGAATTCTGTGCTAGAGAGGACATCAGGAGAGAGTTGATTGTTCCTTACAACCGACATCAAAATGGGGTTGTGTTGGCAGCCCTACATATTTTTAAATTTTTAAAGCATCAAATAATAATGTATGTGGTTGCCTACCTGGGGTCATACGATTATTGTTCTTCATAAGCAGTTTTTGAAACTACGATTGTGATCTTTCAGTTATTCCTAGTGTTTTCATTTTCATGCTTCGTTAATGAATGAAATCATGAAAACGAAGCATCAAAACCTATGATTGGATTACCGCTTTATTTAAAGTTTATGAAAGGTAGATGGCTCCACATTTTTTGTTAATAAAGATTTTGTTTCCCGCTATCAAGCTCATCTTCTTTATTGACTCCTCAAATGTGAAGTATGCTTCTGGATTGTTATGTGATTCACCAAGGGTCCATTTAATTTAAACTTTGATATATTTTTTGTGGCTTTTGGTCATACGTATCCTTGTCACTACATTTTGGTTTATAATTTTTTCCTCTCCTAAACTTTAGAAACCAAACCCACCTTGTTGCGCAATCATAAAATTTAATGAACTTGGTCGTGGCCTGTACCCTATGGGAGGTGGCAGTCCGACAACGATGAGCCCATGACCTCGAGATAAATCTCAGGTTTCGCATGTACTCCTGGCATTCATTTCACATAATGCCTTTCATTTGGTATTGAAGAACCTCTGTCCATATGCGCTAGGGTGTTGATAAGTTTTTGGGTCTGAAATGTCGTTTTGGTCTTCTCCTATAAACCTTCCATACTCATTGTGTTTTATTGTCCGTCTTTTGTATCCCTATGGCCTTGGTCATTAGTATTGATCCCCATGGCTCTTAGACCCTGCTCCTGTGTGATGATGCAAGGGAGGATCTCGAGGGTCAAGGCTGGCTTGTTTTTCTTGAGAAATTCCAGGGATTTAACTTGCGAACCGCTCAGGAATTTGCCCTTTATTTTGACAGATGCCGAGCCAAGGTAGGAGACATTCACATCAAGGTCACAAAGGATTTTTTAGATCAAGCAACAGGTCTTGTTTTGAGTGGGCAAAAGTGGTTAAAAAACGCCAAGGTCGAGGAGGTTCCATGGAGCCTTTTCTTCATGTCTCGAAAAATCAATTGTTGTGACAAAGGTATGCCCGTGTTCCTGTTGAAAACCCGGTGGCATGGTTTGCTAGCAGTATTGAAACAATTCGTGACGTGCTAAGGCCGTTTTGGTTTTGTTTTTCTATATCATATATGTTTGCTGATGAATTTCATTGGGTTTCAATTAAATATTCCCTATTACCTGTGGAGAAGCCTATATAAAATGGTAAAGAGGTATAAGAGACAACAATTTGATTCAAGCCTGTTTCACCACAGTTTGATTAAGATATTGTTGGTACATCAATTGACGTTACAAAATGATGACTGGAACTCTTTCCTGACCCAAAATGGTTTCGTTGACTCCAACACTGTAGAGGTTCACAAACCTATGATAGAGGAAACCATAGTCCCTGCCAGAGCGATCCCTTCACCTACACAAGCCTGTGTTACGACCACCCTCAGTAAGCCTATACCCGAACCACAATTTGCTGAGTAGAGCCATGAACAACGCTCACGCCCTAACACCTCTATTGAGAATGCAAACAGACCTGTGGGCAAGCCATCTAAAGGTGATATCGATTTAGGTTTTAAAAATAAAAGGGCAGGTAGGTTGATCTCAAGGAAACTATGAAATAAATCAAACTCTCATGTGAGCTCGATCAAAACGATCGAGATCCATGAGAGCTCAGACTCGGAGATCGACAGATTCTTGGCCGAAGAAGACCCTCCTTCCTTCCAAGAAAATCCCGACCAGGCTTACAATTTCGTGGATAATTTGTTGCCCTGCTTGAAGCATAGTCAAGGATTTCCAGGTATCAAGTTTGATAACAAACCTAAAGGCAATAGTGCACATAGTCCGACACTCAACCGTGGGTATTCTCAAATGGCTGTCACAGATTCACAATGTGAAACTTGTCTGTTCTGGATTGACAAATATTATACAGACGTACCCATTTTACAATCACATATCAAAACCCTTATTGATCAGGTCAACCCCCTAACAGATGAAAATCGTAGGCTCAATTCCATTGTTCAGAGACAAGGAAAACATCTAAAAACAACAGGGAACATTATAGTAAAAAACGCCGAGAGTGTAACAGCAGTGATCAATTCTGACATCATGTGAATTATTTTGATTTTCTAGTTAAAGGTAAAGATTTGTTTTTATCTTAAATAGTTTTACATTCTTGTTCATAGAATAAATTAGATTTTGTTGCTAAAATAAGACTAGCTACATAATCAACAGATTCTATAGCCAGTCTGTTCTTATTCGAAATTTGGAAAATATTGGTTAAATGTATATCTGAGTTTCTTTATTTCATATTTTTCTTTCAGGATATTTGGAAGTTTATGCTGATCAAATGATATGAAGGATTTTTGGGCTTATTAGCCATGTCCATGGCTTATTTGTGTAAACAGGAACACACTCTTTTATTTTTAGAGATTCAGTGTGATCTGGGGTGGTTATATTCCCCCTCTACTTTTGTAATCAGTAGATGATTGTAGAGATTTAATCTTATCTCATAAGATAATATAGTTAGCTTTTTTAAACCCTTTATAAAATCATATTTTTGTAATCAAAACATCTTGGCCTGGGGATGAAGGTGGACAGTTTATTCACGAATTTGGACAGAACATATATTTACATTTTGGCTTTAGCTCTCTGTAAATGTTGTTTTCGTTCATAGTTTGTTCATCCTAATTAATTAATAGTTGTTGATAGATTTGGTCTTCACAATTTATTATGACATTGGGAAAATTTCTTTAAAATATCGTCCACATTTTGATGCTTCAGATATTGAAAAGAGTGGTCATTCGTTCAACCCAAATGATAAGATTTTTCTTTAATTTTGTTGAATGATTATAAGCATGTTGTTATAGTTAGATTTATCTTATTTGTAATTACTTGCAATCACAAATACCACAATGATTATTTTCATCTCTTCGTTCTGTCGTTAAAATTCAACAGTCAATATACTGTTTTGCATTTATTCCGAATAGTTTCAAGGTTCATTGCAGATTTATCTCTTGGACAGACTGGTTGGACATTCCATAATTATACAGATGTTGAATGCACGTCGATTAACTCATTGATAGGTTAGTTCATTTCTTTTTGTTTTTTATTTGTCTACGAAACTCTAATATATGGTCTGGCTTTGACCGTCCACATACTCATGTTTCATTGTATCTTTTTCAGTTTAAACTAGATTAGTAAAGAAAAAACAAAAAATAGCTTATGTGCTTTCTTTATCTGCTTTCGTTAAAGCAGCCATCTTTACATAGATTTCGTGAGTTTAGATTAAAACCCACAACTTGTATATCATGCACATAAATAAGATAGACATATCTGTTTTGTAAATATTATCTACAATAGTTATATGTACATGTATATATATTGAGTGGTTATTTAATAGTTAGTTTTTTTTAATTTATTTTTTTTGTTTCTTTTAGAACATTTAGATTGGATAACGAAGCCATTAAACTCGTCGAAACAAGTGATACCAAATGGCTTGGGTTATTTAGACAACCCCAGACCAGACTCGTTCTTCCAATTGACGGACGGTCATTTTCGCCCGTCAACAAATGGCGCTAGAAGGAGGGACTGAACACGATTGATGGCACGTGGAGGTATTAAGACTCCTCCCCCACACACCTCCTCCCCTATAATGACAAGAAGTCGTTCCGAAAACAACGTTACTTCTCAAACAACAACCACCTCAAATGAAAATCCACAGATTATCGTTGAGCCAGTAACACCAAACCCTCCAGGGTCCGACGTACAATAAATTGTTCATCAATCATTTCTAAGGACACACGGTGCTTTGGCCCGTATCATACAACCAAGTCGGCCACTGAATCAACCACTAGATTTCTATGATATCAGAGAGCAACTCGACGACACTAGTCTTCTCCTAAATCCTACAGATCCAGATCACATCCCCACTCCCACAGCCGGAGGATATGGTATCCCACCTTCACCACTGCCTTCATCTCCCTCCTCTTTAGGAGAAGAGTCATTGGACGAAGGCAGTTCTTTATCTTAGCCTTCAACACCACCCACACCCATGGAAAATCCAAACAATCCTGCCAGACCTTGGCTCGATCAAGATGTTGTGGCCATACCTAGATGCCAACATCCTTTGCCTAAACATCCATAGAAATGGCTCCCTAAATTCGATCCAGATTCTAAGCAAATCACTGAGGATCACATAAAAAAATTCATGCTAGCCATTAGACTCCGAAGCTTATAACACAAAGATGTAGTATGTAGACTTTTTCCATACACATTTGAAGGCAATGCCTCTATGTGGTATTTTTCCCAACAACCCCACACCATTGTATCTTGGGATAAATTCGAATCTTGTTTCTTTGAGAAATTCGGGGATGACAGATCTCTCAAAGTCTTAGTCATGGAACTCTCCAGTTTAAAGATGAACCCCAAGGAAAAAATAAAAGACTTTAATCAAAGGTTTCTAACATTAAAGAATCGAATCCCCATTGATTCAATGCCTACTGAAAATCTTATCGTCGCATACTACACCAAAGCCCTACACCAGAACATAACAATCTGGGTAAAAAGGTCTAAGAAGGCAACATTATTGGAAGCCTTTGAGGAAGCAAGACAAATTGAGAAAGATATCCTAAACCTAAACGATAATATCAATAATGAGGCAGCGATTACCCTATCTTCCAAGAAGAAAACAAAAATTCTTCCTAGACCTCCCCAAACCAAAACTTAATCAAAGAGTTCAGATCTGGAAATTTTACAAAAGGTCGTTCAGAAATTGTCAAATCAAGTCGTAGATTTAAGGAGATCGACTGAAGAAGCTTCTTCAAGCAAAGGGTCTTACAAACTCCCTTTTAGAAAACCTTTTCCCACAAACTAACCCAACTTAAATTCTGAAGGCCTTAATTTAGAAAGCCTACAATATGCGATACAAACAATCCTTGAAGCTCATGATAAATTAGTTCCCCCTGAGATTTCTGAAGATGTAGTTGAACAAGAAACAGTTGAAGAGGACGAATCCTTTCCCAACATCTTCGGGCATTTTTCGGATAGTATCTTTCAAGCCAATTTTGAAACAGTTCATTCTTACAATACCAGAAGCAAAACACAGAATAAACCCTCTTCTGAAATTGGAACTAATGCGCCTAAAAAACAGTTTAAGCAGATTGAAACTAAACAGAATTCAACAACCCCAAGTTTAGAATACAATCTGATTGAAGACCTTAAGAAACTTAGAGCTAATATTTTTGTTTATGAATTGTTGAAATTTCCTTTTCTTCTGCAAAATATGCTTCAAAACATTGCAGAAAACAACAAAAACAACAATCTGAACAACAACAAATTTGCAGAAAACAGCCCTAAAACACCTCAAAAGGTTCCCGTTAAAACGACACTGGAACCCTCGGATAAAACAAACCTTGTTGTAAAAAGTGTAACAAATGTAGATAAAATAATTCCAAGGACTGTGACTAAAAATCAGTAAAGTTATGTTGTTAACACTCGTAGAAATGTCCCACATTTTCTATTGACCTTCGAAATTTTCAATAGGAATGTACATAATTGTATGGTAGATTCTGGCGCATCATCAAATGTAATGCCATGGTCTGTCTACCAAAAAATAATGCTGAAGTCCAACCTTCAAGTCTGAAAATTATTCAGCTTGATCGGACCAGTGTTAAGGTGATAGGTGAATTAAAAAATGTCCTTATCAGATTATCCTCTAATCCTAAAGTTCACCAGATTATTGATATTATTGTCATGGACATCCGTGAAGTATATGGCCTATTTTTAAGTAGGGATTGATCTGAACAACTGCATGGTTACTTTATGACAGACTGGTCTCATTTGTGGCTTCCAGAGAATGGAAAGCCTAACAGAATCAAGATCAATCATGAGAGTTATCTCAAGCTTACCGTGACTGATTTAAATGACGCTAATGAACCATTTACTGCTTCTGCTAATTCACCCGAAATGTAGGGAATGAACACCTTTTTCGGTAATTTCATGGCATAAACTTCTACCATTACTGACCCAGAACAACAGTCAGAACTCATGACATGCACACAGTCGACAGTTCTCCCTAATGTGTCACATACGGATGATGAGACTCACATATGGTCTCTCTACTTCGATGGATCCAAATCTAATGAAGGAGTTGGTGTAGGATGTGTGCTCGTTGACCCAACAGGTAACAAAAATTTGATCACTTGTCGATTAGAATTTGAATGCACAAACAACAAGGCTGAATACGAGGCACTTCTGTAAGGACTCAGAAAGGCACTAGATTTGAAAAAACAGAATTTAATGGTATTCGACGATTCAAAAATTGTGGTGAGGCAGGTAAGGAATTCCATTCATTGCCTATCTCCACACCTGAAAAGTTATCAAGCTGAGGTATGGAATCTAATGCACAAATTCTCTGCATTTAACATTAATTCCATTCCAATATTAAATAATTTTGAGGTTTACTTGTTGGCTAATGTTGCTTCCAAACTTTTTCCCGCAGAAGGCCTTTCTCCGAACACATTTTCCATTGAGTTGTTGTTCAAACCATCAGTCCCGGACAACATCACTAATTGGAGAGTGTTCGATGATGATCAACAGATCATCAGTTTCCTGCACATGGAAGACACTTTCCAAGGTGTGGTTATCGATGAAGGAACCCATGACGAAGACCTCCACAATTTTATGGTAATATTGGACCCAAGGTCTCCAGAAACGACATCAGATCTGGTAAATTCCATCCCAAAATATGTGGTAAGATTAGAAAAGTTTTATGATTTGCTTGATAAATTCAGAAAATTGGCAAATTGTAAAACCAATAGTTCTTCCCTGACCCATGAAAAAGTAAATCTAGGAACTAAAGATAATCCACAATGCATCAATTTGGGAACGGGATGTTCTGAGTAAGAGAAATCAACATTTATTAAATTGTTTAAAGAATTTAAGGATGTGTTTGCTTGGACATATGATGATCTAAAAACATTTGATCCTAACATTATACAACACATCATCCCCATGAAACCCTTGACTCAACCTTTTCAACAGAAGTTAAGAAAGATGCACCCAAAACTAGAACCAACAATCAAGAAGGAACTAAACAAACTATTGAATGCAAAGATAATCTTCCCGGTAAGGCATACACAGTGGGTTTCTAACCTTGTCCCCGTGAGGAAGAAAAGTGGTGAAATCCGACTATGTGTCGATTTCCAAAACTTAAACCAATCATCTGATAAAGACAACTACCCTATTCCTCCGATGGAACAGAATCTTCAGCAGGTATCCAGTTCTGAAAGATTGTCGCTACTAGATGGTTTTTTAGGGTACAACCAAGTCCTCATGTCTCCTCCAGACCAGCTGAAAACCACTTTCCATACTCCACGGGGAACCTATGCTTATAGAAAGATGTTCTTTGGGCTTATAAATACCAGTGCCACTTTCCAGAGAGCAATGGATATCACTTTTCGCGATCTAATACATCAATCTATAGTGATCTATCTCGATGATGTCACGGTTTTCTCCAAGAATAAGGGGGATCACTTAACCCATCTGAGATTTGTTTTACAACAATGTCGTAAGTACGACATCTCTTTGAATCCTAAAAAATCTATCTTTGCAGTGGAACAAGGCAAGTTTCTCGGTTTCATAGTATCCAATGAAGGGATGATCATTGACCCCGAGAGGACTCAAGTCATTTCAAAAATCCCTCCTCCCTCTTCCAAAAAATCTATGCAATCCTTTCTAGGTCAGATAAATTTTGTCAGAAGGTTTGTTCCAAGTTTTTCGGAAATGGTGAGACCATTACAAAACTTAATAAAAAAGGATGTGCAATACCATTGGGGATTTCAAGAAAGTCAAGCTTTTGACTCAATAAAAAAATCCATAGTGGAGGCTCCATCCTTAATGAGCCCTGACTTTTCGCGAGACTTCACTCTTTACACGTTTGCCTCTGATCGATCTTATGCTGATGTGCTAACCCAAAAGAATGATGAAAACAATGAAGTTCCCATTGCCTTTATGAGCTCAGCCTTTAAGGGAGCAGAGCTTAATTATCCAGCTGTAGATCAACAGGCTTACACTGTTTTTAAAGTGGTAAAACATTTTTGATCATATCTACTGAAATCTAGAACTAAAGTCATTGTTCCTTACCCTGCTATCAGAAATTTGTTAGTACAGAAAGAACTAGGTGAAAAACGGGCAAATTGGATGACATCCTTACAAGAGTATGACCTCAAGATCACCCCGGCACAAATCGTTAGAGGCCAAGGTCTATGTAAATTGGTTGCTGATTCTGTTGAAGAACAACAAAGTCAAACTGATATGTTAATTGAAGATCGACATAATCAAAGTCAAATCTGTTGTGTACAAAATTCTACAAATCTTTGGTATGATGACATTAAGTTTTATCTAACACACGGTTCAGCTCCGTGTCACCTTGATCGCAAAAAGAGGAGAGCATTGAGATTAAAGTCCGCACCTTTCCAGATTGTGAACGGTATATTATTTCGCAAAAATTTGATGGAATCCTTATGCGTTGTCTAGAAAGAGATGAAGCAGATAAAGTCTTATCAGAATTTCATGCAGGGGAAACTGGTGGGCATTTCGGTGGATACACTACTGCCCACAAACTATTAAGGGCAGGGTATTATTGGCCCACGCTTTTCAAAGATGCCCATATATTATGCCGCAAATGCGTAATTTGTCAAAAGGCTTCTGGACGAGTACAAAAGACATCATTCCCATTGCAACCTGTCTTGGTGGATTTCCCTTTTCAGCAATGGGGTCTCGACATCATTGGCCCAATAAACCCCACCTCCTCACAACAACATAAATACATCATTACAACGATAGATTATTTCACCAGATGGTCCGAGGCTACGCCATTAAAAGTGGTAAACACCAGTTAGGTAATATTTTTCCTTAATTCAAACATCATCACTCGATTCGGTATTCCTGAATGCCTAGTGTTCGATAATGCTTCCTATTTTTCGTCCCTAGATATGAGTGCCTTTACTTTAGAAAAAAGGATAAAGCTAAAATATTCTGCCAGCTATTACCCCCAAGGAAATGGTTTGGCAGAATCGACAAACAAGAACCTGATCAAGATTATCAAGAGGACGGTTTCTGAAAACCACAAAAACTGGCATAATGCACTATTCAATGCACTCTGGGATGATAGGGTAACTCCAAAAATTGTTGTTGGTAATTCCCCCTTCTTTCTTGTTTACGGAAGGGAAGCAATTCTTCATCCGCATTTTCTTCTTCCCTCTTTACAACTCTCATATAAGTTTCAGGAAGAAGACTACCCTCCCTTGGAAAGTCGGATTAATGCTTTCCTGAAGTTAGAAGAGGTAAGGACTCAAGCAAAACAAAAACTGGATCAACATCAACATATTGTCAAAAGCTGGTTTGATTCTAGTTCTGCCTCGGACAAGTATTTTGAGGTAGGTGATATTGTCCTCAAGTGGGATAAACCTCATAAGGGGAAAGGGGAACATACTAAGTTCCAAAACCTGTGGTTGGGATCATTCTTAATTGCCGAAAAACTAGGTCCCAGTTCTTTCTGCCTGCAGAATTTAGAGGGACATCCAGACACCTTTCCAGTTAATGGCCAAGCTCTCAAGAGGTATTTCGCCTGACAAATCCTAGAACCACCTTTTGTACATAATCGTTCATGTTTTGGTTTGTTTTGGTTTTCTTTTTCATTATTCTTTCTTTCATTAATTTTGGTTGGGATCATTCTTAATTGCCGAAAAACTAGGTCCCAGTTCTTTCTGCCTGCAGAATTTAGAGGGACATCCAGACACCTTTCCAGTGAATGGCCAAGCTCTCAAGAGGTATTTCGCCTGACAAATCCTAGAACCACCTTTTGTACATAATCGTTCATGTTTTGGTTTGTTTTGGTTTTCTTTTTCATTATTCTTTCTTTCATTAATTTTTCTTTTGGCTTTCTGAGTTAAACATGCATGTATTACAATCTAGTTCAAAAGGAAGAACATAATGCTTCATATTTAAACAGCTGTCAAGGACTTCCAGAGCATCAATTGCTGTATTTTCTTAAGAAAAACGTAGACTATTTAAAGGTGGTTTTTGTTGAGAATTGATTTTTGGTTTCAATTTGCATTTTGAGAGAAAACACGTCTATCATTAAAAGCTATTTACGTTGTCCCTGCTTTTAAGAAAGCAACTCAACGATGCCTTCCTGTCCTCGAAAAATTAGTTTCATCAGTGAACTATTTTCAGACCATGATGAAGGTTAGCAAGCAAAAATTAAAGCAGATGGAAAATAACAAAATGTGCCAAAGACTGAAATTTTCAGCATCACCCCGATCTTCTGGATATCTATAAATTATATCAATAATTTTCCCGAGAGTTGTGGGAAGTGTTTGCAAACCCACCAGGATACTGAACAGGTCTTCTGGCAGCGGGTAAATGCATTCATGGTGCCAAGACAACTTCTCCGGGGTATTGAACAGGCCCACTGACATTGAAGCGATGTCAGGTTAGAGAAAATTCTCAGGTAAAAATAAAATATTTTTTATCATAAGCATCCTTCATTCTGATTTGAATTTTCTTGGACAGGATAGAGGTGTCAGAGTGGGTTAATTGACATCCCTATTGAGGCTATGGACGCCTGTTGGCAGCAGTGGCCCTATCAAAAACATTGGAGCCAATAACTTAAACATCGTGGCTTTCATTTGTTAAGTCTGTCATCAGATTTCATTTTTTAACGAAATATATCTTAAGCTGGACCACGTAATGATTGTCAAAGATTCTCAAATGTCTTTCAGTTGTTCTTTGATTTGAAATCATTCAAATATTTCTAACCTGAACTCGTCAGTGATACAAAGATAACTGCTTCTCCCAGCGAGTCACCATTGTTGGCAGCCCTACATATTTTTAACTTTTTAAAGCATCAAATAATAATTTATGTGGCTACCTACCTAGGGTCATACAATTATTGTTCTTCATAAGCAGTTTTTGAAACTACGATTGTGATCTTTCGGTTATTCCTAGTGTTTTCGTTTTCATGCTTCGTTCATGACTGAAAGCATGAAAACGAAGCATCAAAACCTATGATTGGATTACCGCTTTATTTAAAGTTTATGAAAGGTAGATGGCTCAACAATTTTTGTTAATAAAGTTTTTGTTTCCTACTATCAAGCTCATCTTCTTTATTGACTCCTCAAATGCGAAGTATGCTTCTGGATTGTTATGTGATTCACCAAGGGTCCATTTAATTTAAACTTTGATATATTTTTTGTGGCTTTTGGTCATGCGTATCCTTTTCACTACATTTTGGTTTATAAATTTTTCCTCTCCTAAACTTTAGAAACCAAACCCACCTTGTTGCGCAATCATAAAATTTAATGAACTTGGTCATGGCCTATACCCTGTGGGAGGTGGCAGTCCGACAATGATGAGCCCATCACCTCGAGCTAAATCTCGGGTTTCGCATGTACTCCTGGAATTCATTTCACATAACGCATTTCATTTGGTATTGAAGAACCTCTGTCCATATGCGCTAGGGTATTGATGAGTTTTTGGGTTTGAAATGTCGGTCTGGTCTTCTCCTAGAAACATTCCATACTCACTGTGTTTTATTGTCTGTCTTTTGTATCCCCATGGCCCCGGTCATCAGGATTGAGCCCAATGGCTCTCAGACCCTACTCCTGTGTGATGATGCAAGGGAGGATCTCGAGGGTCAAGGCTGACTTGTTTTTCTTGAGAAATTCCAGGGATTTAACTTGCGAACCGTTCAGGAATTTTCCCTTTCTTTTGATGGATGCTGAGCCAAGGTAGGAGACATTCAGGTCGACGTCACAGAGGATTTTTTATGTCAAGCAATAGGTCTTCCTTTGAGCAGGAAGAAGTGGTTCAAAAATGCCAAGGTCGAGGAGGTTCCATGGAGCCTTTTCTTCACATCTCGAAAAATCAATTGCTCTAACAAAGGTATGCCTGTGTCCCTGTTGAAAACCCGGTGGCATGGTTTGCTAGCAGTCTTGAAAAAATTCGTGACACGTGAAGGCCGTTTTGGTTTTGTTTTTCTATATCATATACGTTTGCTGATGAATTTCATTGGGTTTCAATTAAATATGCCCTATTACCTGTGGAGAAGCCTGTATAAAATGGCAAAGAGGTATAAGAGACAACAATTGGATTCAAGCCTATTTCACCATGGTTTGATTAATATACTGTTGGTACATCAATTGAAGTTACAAAATGATGACTGGAACGCTTTCCTGACCCGAAATGGTTTCGTTGACTCCAATGCTATAGAGGTTGACAAACCTATGATAGAGGAAACCATAGTCCCTGCCAGAGTGTTCCCTTCACCTACACGGACCTGTGTTATGGGCACCCTCAGTAAGCCTATACCCGACCCACAAGTTGCTGAGCAGAGCCATGAACAACACTCACGCCCTAACGCCTCGTCTGAGAACGCAAACAGACCTGTGGGCAAGCCATCTAAAGGTGATATCGATTTAGGTTTTAAAATAAAAGGGCAGGTAGGTTGATCTCAAGGAAACTACAAAATAAATCAAACCCTCATGTGAGCTCGATCAAAACGATCGAGATCCATGAGAGCTCATACTTGGAGATCGAAAGATTCTTGGCTGAAGAAGACCCTCCTTCCTTCCAAGCAGATCCCAACTAGGCTTACAATTTCTTGGATAATTTGCCACCCTGCTTGAAGAACAGTCAATGATTTCCAGGTATCAAGTTTGATAACAAACCTAAGGCAACAATGCACACAATCCGACACTCAACTGTGGGTATTCTCAAACGGTCGTCACAGATTCACAATGTGAAACTTGTCTGTTCTGGATTGAAAAATATTATACAGACATACCCATTTTACAATCGCATATCAAAATACTTACTGATCAGGTCGACCCCCTAACAGATGAAAATCGTAGGCTCAAGTCCATTGTTCAGAGACAAGGAAAACATCTGAAAACAATAGGGAACATTATAGTAAAAAATGTCGAGAGTGTAACAACAGTGATCAATTCGGACATCATGTGAATCGATTTGATTTTCCAGTTAAAGGTAAAGATTTGTTTTTATCTTAAATAGTGTTACATTCTTGTTCATAGAAGAAATTAGATTTTGTTGCTAAAATAAGACTAGCTACAGAATCATCAGATTCTATAGCCAGTCTGTTGTTATTCGAAATTTGGAAAATATTGGTTAAATGTATATCTGAGTTTCTTTATTTCATATTTTTCTTTCAGGATATCTGGCAATTTATGGTGATCAAATGATATGAAGGATTTCTGGGCTTATTATCCATGTCCATGGCTTATTTGTGTAAACAGGAACAAACTCTTTTATTTTTAGAGATTTAGTGTGATCTGGGGTGGTTATATTCCCCCTCTATTTTTGTAATCAGTAGATGATTGTAGAGATTTAATCTTATCTCATAAGATAAGACAGTTAGCTTTTTTGAACCCTTTATAAACTCGCATTTTTGTAATCAAAACATCTTGGCCTGGGGCTGAAGGTGGACAATTTATTCACGAATTTGGATGGAACATATATTTACATTTTGGCTTTAGCTCTCTATAAATGTTGTTTTCGTTTATGGTTTGTTCATCTTAATTAATTAATAGTTGTTGATAGCTTTGGTCTTCACAATTTATTATGACATTGGGAAAATTTCTTTAAAATATCATCCACATTTTGATGCTTCAGATATTGAAAAGAGTGGTCATTCATTTAACCCAAATGATAAGATTTTTCTTTAATTTTGTTGAATGATTAAAAGCATGTTGTTACAGTTATATTTATCTTATTTGTAATTACTTGCAATCACAAATACCACAACGATTATTTGCATCTCTTCGTTCTATCGTTGAAATTCAACAGTCAATATACTGTTTTGCATTTATTCCAAACAGTTTCAAGGTTCATTGCAGATTTATCTCTTGGACAGACTGGCTGGACATTCCATAATTATACAGATGTTGGATGCACGTCGATTAACTCATTGATAGGTTAGTTCATTTCTTTTTATTTTTTATTTGTCTATGAAACTCTAATATATGGTCTGGCTTTGACCGTCCACATACTCTTGTTTCATTGTATCTTTTTCAGTTTAAACTTAGATTAATAAAGAAAAAATAGAAAACAACTTATGTGCTTTCTTTATCTGCTTTCGTTAAAGAAACCATATTTACATAGATTTTCGTGAGTTTAGATTAAAACCCGCAACTTATATATCATGCACATAAATAAGACAAACATATATGTTTTGTAAATATTATCTATAATAGTTATATGTACATGTATATATATTGAGTGGTTATTTAATAGTTTTTTTTTTTATCTGTTTCTTCTAGGACTTTTAGATTGGCTAACGGAGCCATTAAACCCGTCGGAATGAGTTATACCAAACGTCTTGGGTTATTTAGACAACCTCAGACCAGACTTGTTCTTCTAATTGATGGACGGTCATTTTCGCCCATCAACAGGTTGATGAGAGGAAGAACAGGGCCATTGTTGGGGCTGCGAGATCCATGCTATATGATCAGGGGCTGCCACTATTTATTTGGGCTGAGGCATGCTACATTGCAGTTTATCTACAGAACAAGAGTCAACATAGGGCAATGGGGAACATGACTCCTGAGGAGACTTTTTCTGGGAAGAAGCCTGAAGTGGGAAACTTTCGGATTTTTGGGTGCATCACATATTCATATGTCCCTTCTGAGAATAGGACAAAGCTAGAGCCCACAAAAAAGAGAGGGATCGTTGTTGGGTAAAAAAAGACTTCAAAGGCTTTTCGTATATACCTTCCTTGCTTGAGGAAGACTGTCTTGAGGAGGGATGTGAGATTTGAGGAGGACAGAGCCTTTAGGAAGTCACGAGGGACAGAGAGGGGCGAGTAGTCTTCACCTCAAATTCAGGTGAGTCTACAATAGACTATAGTGACACGGAGTTCGGGGCCACCAGTTTCAGTGATGACTGGTTCACAGATGACAGGGCCACAGATTTTAGGTTTGCAGGTTACCGGTCCACAGGGTTCAAGATCGAGTACTCCAGAGTCTACTTTAGGATCATAGTCTTCAGAAGATGGGGTTGACCAGGGACATTCCCCTCCATGGGACACTACTTCATAGAGGAGGAAGCCCAAGTGGATTTATGATACTTTGAGGGAGGTACAAGGTTCAGTGGGGAATCCCAGACAGACAGTGAGGGAGAGTAAACCTTCCGAGATGTTTTGCAGCTACATCGCGATGGTGAGCAATATTCAGGAGTCTGAGCCTTCAACTTTTGAGGAGGCTACTGGTAGACATGATTGGAGAGATGCCATGATGGAAGATTATAATTCCATCATGAAGAATGATGTCTGGGAAGTTGTTCCTAGACCTGAGGGGAAGTTAGTGGTGACTTCTAGGTGGCTCTATAAACTCAAGCATGCTTCAGATGGGAGCACTGAGAAGTACAAAGATCAATTAGTGGCTTGGGGGTTTTCACAGGTTGAGGGAGTTGAATATGATGAAAGTAGGGCCATGACCACTCCCATGATTACCAACTGGAATAATCTCCATGCTTCTGAGTCACAGTTGGTGGATTCCACTTTATATCGTCAGTTGATCGGGTCATTGATGTATCTGGTCAATACCAGGCCAGATATTTGTTTTGTTTTCAACACTCTCAGTTAGTTCATGGTGGAGCCTAGGAGAATGCACTGGGTGACAGCAAAAAATTTGCTCAGGTATCTTTGTGGTATGGTAGATTATGGTTTGGACTATAAAAAAGGATATGGAGTTCGTCTGGTTGGCTATACAGATTCAGATTGGGCAGGATGTGTCAGTGACAGGAAGAGTACTTCAGGGTGTTGTTTCAGATTGGGCTCAATGATTGTGTCTTGGTTCAGTTGGAAGCAAAAGTCAGTGGCTTTGAGTTTTGTAGAGGCTGAGTATATGGCAGGCAGTCAGACTAGTTGTGAGGCTCTTTGGCTTCGCAAATTGCTAGTGGGATTGTTTGGTGTGCAGCTGAGGCCTACCTTGATTTACTGTGATAATCAGAGTTGCATTAAACTCTAAGAGAATCCAGTTTTTCATGACAGGTCTAAGAATATCGAGATTCGTTATCACTTCATCTGTGACTATGTTCAGAGAGGAGCAGTGGAGCTAGAATACATATCTACAGATGAGCAGGTTGCAGACATACTCACCCAAAGAATTGGGCAGAGAATCAAGTTTGTATTTTTCAGGGACAAGATTGGAGTGGTGAGTAACAATTTCCTCGGTAAGAGGGAGTGTTAAAATTAAATTAAAAAGTACATAGGAAAGTGTTTCTCATCACCTAGGCGCCTAAGGGGTGAGAAAGTGCCTAATGTGGACCCTAGTCATTTAATTTGTGAGATGCAAATTAAAAGGTGACTTTTTGAGACT
>SNQJ01S0197633.1:6716-17268 GCA_010110895.2 Picea sitchensis | reverse complement strand
AGTCAATTTATAGGAAACTTGTCCAATGCATTGGAGGATTGGATAGGGTTCATTGAATTTCAATGCTATATTCTTGTGACCTTTTCCTTTAAGAGAGGTCTTTTTATAGGGTTGAAGATGAAGGAACACTTGATCCCCTTCAAAAAAAGAATACTCAGAGAGATGTCGATCGACCTATTGCTTCAATATATCATGAGATAAAGTTAGATTGTCCTTAAATTTTAAAAGAATAGCCTCTCCAGTGTTAAGTGTGTGATCCTCTTCTTGAACCTATGATGCGCCTGGTAAATATGAAGCCACTGAAGGGGGATTTTGGCCATAGATAACTTTATATGGTGATATTTTGGCAGCACTATGATAAGTGGTATTGCACCACCATTTTTCAAGGGGTAGCCACTGCACCCCATCGATGTTGTCGATATGAGGAAAAACATATCAAACAATTTTCCAAGAACTTGTTGACTGTTTGACAATCAATTTGGAGACGATAAGTTGTGATTATTTTCAGTTGTATGCCTTATAGTTTAAACAACTCCTACTATAATTTATTGGTCAATGTGGGATCACGATCTAACATGATGGAAGTGGCATGCCATGTAACTTGAAAACATGATCCATGAAAATTTGGTTGACCATGGAGAACCTAAAGGGGTGTAGTAAGGCACAAAAGTGAGCATATTTGGAAATATGGTTAGCTACCACTATGATGACCAATTTGTTGCTTCATTTTGGGAGGCCCACTATAAAATCTATGGAAATGTAATTCCATATAGTAGCTAGTAGCAGTGGTAATTTCAATGTCCCAAGAGTCTTCATTGTCTCACCCTTGTTCCTTTCATAAATGTCACATTCAATCACTACTAGATTTTGGTGCAAAATGCGACGTTTATATTTACTATTGTTGCAATACCATTGGAAGATAGTAAATATAAATGTATCTTCTTGATCATCTCAATTTCGATAACCATTTTGTATCATCACACATATGTCTCAATTCTGACAATATTACACTATGACATGGCAAAGTTGGAAGCTTTAGTTTTGGTAGTGTCTGTCGCAATTATAACAATGGAAATACATTGTACCGACATCATATCAACATCTAACCAACATATGGATGACATATTTTCGGTGACCTACCATGGTGGTGCCTAGGTTAACATACCAACCATGGTGGTGCCTAGGTTAACATACCAATGCACTGACACATGTTTGACATAGTTTTGACAATGAAAAAACTAGAGATTGACGCAAGATCAATCATAAAACAACATGAACCTAATGACATCACATTCCATTCTAACTCCTTCTCAACAATACAAGGATTTTGAGTTAGGATAACCGATGATGTAACACCCTTAGGTCAATGATGCAATAATTTGAAACTGATGACTCTCCATACATTATCTTCCTTCGATCGATGATAAACCAAGGATAGAAGGACATCAATCCACATTTTTTATGAATGTCTCTTGTAGTTACCAATGTAATTGGAACACCTTCAAACATATTTCAATGAATATGCATAAAATAGTGGTGAGATTCCATTAGGATTGACATAAATGGTCGTTGGTGTCTCTACAAGACCTGAAATTTAAAAAAAAATGGAAATAATTTGTATTATAAGTGGGAGAAAAATGGAAATACTTTGTAATATAGGAGTTGAGATGAGGGTGGGATACTATATTGATGAGGATGGTAGATAGTTTACATTCTTACTATAATTGTCACATGTTCCCTGTAAATGTATAAGCTAAAGATAAAAAAAATCAATTCGACTTAAGACAACACATACAATATAATATTTTATCTAAACTGCATGAGTTCCAAGTCAATGTTAAAGTGGTCAAGCATGCCACAAATTGTTTGTACTTAACATTAAAGGGATTCATACTAAAATTGTAAATGATGAATGTTATGACCCAAGGGGGGCATATATGGAGTTAAATGTATATGATATGAGCCCAAGGGGGGGGCATATGTGGGGCTAATTGTACGTGTAATATGTAATGTATATGTAATAGGGTGAGCCTAATAGTAAAGGGGCCTCATGTGTAGTGTGTGAATAGGTATATATAGATATCATGTATTCATTATTGAGGAAATGTGAATTGTGATGTATGAATGTATTTGGATATTTGGAGGAGGTTCTCCTATTCTTTAAGGAGTTATTGTGTAACTCATCTCTCTGATGTATATTGTAGTGGTTCTCAATGCTCACATTGGTGTACATAGTGTGTAATTCTGGTTTATTGTGATATATTAAGGACTTGGAACATAACAATGAATTCACACTCAACATTCTTCAACCCTTAAATGTTGATTCATCCTCAGATATTCTAGGCTCAATGATATTCATAATTTATGTAAACTTTTGCTAGTTGGTTTTCATTTCTTCTTTCAAACATTTCTACAATATTTTTCAATAAAAAAATGTAATTAATAATTTATTTTGAACCAACTATTGTTGATATTTGTACAAATATCTCCAAATTGTATTCTACTTGTTCTCCCTTGAGTCTCATTGCCATAACAACTTGTCCTTCACTATAATATATAGTTGTGTGTGACCAATCATCTACATGATTTACAAACCAAATCAGTTATAGAGGCATATTTAAATTTAAAAAAACAATAGCTACAAACCTACATTTCCATAATTGTTCGCCAAACTTGACATAATTTTTCTCCAAACTTGACTATCTATATATCTCTTCAAAATCTTGTGCTAATTCACTTGGACTTGATGTTATTTATGGGGCCCTTTATGCTAGGAACATTTAACATTTTTCAAATTGTGTGAAGCCTGGTGTCTCTACATGTGATCTTATTGTATTAAATGTGTACATCCATTATACTTCTTATTCAATTTCTGCTTTACCAAGGTGTGTTGGTTGTGGAGCTTGATTATCTTCCTGATTCAAAGGTCTTTTTTTCAACCATGTTTGGACCCCATTTCTTAACAGGGGGATTTCCCCCATACATATGGAGAAGGAAGGGGTGGGGAAACTTTATGGAGCCCACCCCTAGCGAGGGTTTAGGGGTAGTGCCCTCGAGGAAAACTTTTTGGGAAAATTCCTTGTAAAATATTGTAATTTCGTATTCAATGTGGACCGTTCATTACAAGGTCACAAATATAATAGTAGAAGTTATGTTAGGATTCTTTTCCCTAGAAGGAAACCCTCTTTTATGAGGAATTGTATTGCAGTTGTGTGTGTATAATAATGAATATTGTATTATGAACAAGAAGTTACCATGAGAGAAAGAACAAGAAGTTACAATGAGTATGTTGTATGTTGTATCCTTTCATTTGTTGGATAATAATAAAGGAAGGACCTAACAATTTCTCTCATGGAAGTAGCCCACACTTGGTGAACCACATATATATGTGTTTCTATTGTATTGTGTATCTTCTGTGTTTTATTTCTACATTTGTTTTATTTTATTCAACAAGAAGACACTATGAGAGAAAGACCAAGAAGTTACAATGAGTATGTTGTATGTTGTATCCTTTCATTTGTTGGATAATAATAAAGGAAGGACCTAACAATTTTTCTCATGGAAGTAGCCCACACTGGGTGAACCACATATATATGTGTTTCTATTGTATTGTGTATCTTCTGTGTTTTATTTTTGCATTTGTTTTATTTTATTCAACAAGAAGACACTATGAGAGAAAGAACAAGAAGTTACATTGAGTATGTTGTATGTTGTATCCTTTCATTTGTTGGATAATAGTAAAGGAAGGACCTAACAATTTCTCTCATGGAAGTAGCCCACACTGGGTGAACCACATATATATGTGTTTCTATTGTATTGTGTATCTTCTGTGTTTTATTTCTGCATTTGTTTTATTTTATTCAACAAGAAGACACTATGAGAGAAAGAACAAGAAGTTACAATGAGTATGTTGTATGTTGTATCCTTTCATTTGTTGGATAATAATAAAGGAAGGACCTAACAATTTCTCTAATGGAAGTAGCCCACACTGGGTGAACCACATATATATGTGTTTCTATTGTATTGTGTATCTTTTGTGTTTTATTTCTGCATTTGTTTTATTTTATTTCTCTACGATCCTGTTTTTCTATCAAGGTGAAGGTGAAGGAAAATGAAATTTTATACAAATCCATTAGATAAACGATCATAGATTCTCAAAATGTGTATATTTCCTCCAACTTGTTCAGCCATTCATATAAAGTGGCTAGAACTTGAGGTAGATTCAACTTCTCCTATGACTTATTCATGTGATTAATTTTGTCATCGCTTGGTTGCTCCACTCATTTTCTAAATTTAACTAGGATTCCATGACATTTTATTTCATATTCATTTCTATATGCTCATGTACAACTACAAAATAAAAATTGATACATCACATTGTATCTCTAAAATGTTTCAACTTCATTTTTGTAATCGATCTTAAATTCTCAAACAAATCTTGGTTGTCTAACCTATTGCATGCTTGGTGCAAATGATATAATTGGTTTGAAATACTATCAATGGATTGAAATAATATATCCATAGCATACTATAGGAGTAGTTCATAACATATTGTTAGAAGGTATTATAGCTCAACATGAGCACAGTGTCCCACCTTACGAGTTATTGTGCAAATTTGTGGCTTCGTACAATTCAAAAAGAGAACATTATGTTAGTTTAAGTGTTTCATCTCATTCTTTCATAACAATGTGTAAATTCTCCTTCAATATAGTATTTTCTTCTAAATATGACATTCTTATAGTTGCTAAAATTTGGCCAATGATCATCATGACATATGATTCCTCAATCTAAGCTACATTTTTTTCTCCTTAAGTTGAGTATCTAGAGCATTGAGCTATTACAATTTCTCATGGAGTTGTTAATTCAAAGTATATTGTTGTGCATAGTTCTCTTGAATTTATTGAGGATACAAGTTGATCCATGCCAATTTATCCTCAAATTCATGTTATAATTCCTTCATCTAGCACCATATTTGCTTGTGATCATAAAATAACTTTCTAGTGGAATTCTAGTGCCAAATTAATGAGATATTATCCAAAGAATAAACCATTTCCATGAAATCATATACCACATCTTGAACCTACTCATGATCTCCTTCATGCCTAACCATGCAAAACCTTGCAATATATTTCGTAGAGGCAAAATTTGAATTACTATTATAGAAGGAGAAATTTGATCTACACAACACGGGGATGGTAGAGGTGGATCATTTTGTGATGAGGAGTGAAAGGAAGGTTGGTTATAGTTATATTGGGGTTATTTTGGAATTTTCTTATGTAAAAGTGGAACATCTAGTGGATTATACATTAGGAGAGGATGTTCATCATGCAACATCCTTCATCCAAGCACTAAATCACTTAAAACCTTGATATAATATCATGGCCCACATAATTCTAAATTAGTTGTAGAATAACCTCCAAAAATTTGTCTCTTTCATGTGAATCATTTCTATGTTGGTTCACATTAACATAACATTATCTTTGTTTATGGATGTCTATTGAGTCCATCATTGGATTATCCTTATTCATTTTTGAAGTGGTAAACAATTCTTACATCATGCAAAAAAATCACGGCATAGTATCTTTGATTCCATCTTGGTCAATCAACTTCAATAACATGAATGAGAAAGTAGACTGAAAATGAAATTCAGAAACCATATTGAAATCAGATTCATTAGGGTAAATATCTAAAATATATTCGAAGGAATGGAAATCATAGAAGAACACACATTTTGAAGCACTTCCATAGGGAGGATTTTAGTGGCACTCTCAGGGAATGGATTCTATATTCTTTGATCTATCATTGCATTTTATTCCTATGTCTGATTGTAAATGGAAATATCAAGGAAGAAATACATTATGATATTATGACATATCCATTCATAGGGAGATATACAAGTTCCAAAATGGTTTCCTTTGCAAAATGATAATTCTAATTATAGACTAAAGGAGAGAAATAAATTGTCTTAGTATAGATTCTAAAAGAGGGTCAATGGCCTTATCTTGCAATGTTGCTCATTTAGAATATTATTCCATGGAATATTCAAAGCTTCTAGATGATGAGATATTGACTCTACAAACTTTGTAAGTTATTAAGGATTTAATGATGACAAAGAATAATTTCCTTTTGGTGATGAAGGTGATATTTTAGAAGCAATGGTGGTAAACTATTCATCTGGCTTGGATAGAAGGATATTCCTTATACATTGTTATGAGGAAAATCTCTCTATGGTTAGGGTAAACCACAACAGATGGAAATGACTGCAGAAATCAAGTCAATCCCAATAACATGCTATATAAACTAATATGCAAGCGAAATAAGAAAGAGGCCTACCTTGTCCAGATGTTCGATGAATTCCACCGTTGAGCACTTTGACCCAAAACTATATACCTGCAACTAGTTCTCAATGACCAAGCAAAGAAAGCATATGGTGATAGTATAAATGGTTACCACATTAGATAGAATAATCCATTAATATACATAACAAATACTCCCATGGATAATAACTCAATATATTTTCAAGATATCAATTGGACGAGAAATGAGTATTTCTATTAATAAATGATCAGCAGAAGTGAAAATGTTACAGACTTCCATGTCGGCATGGTTCGGAACCGAGAAACTAAGTTCCTTCTAGCTGGGCCTCCACCACTTCAATCCTCCACCAAGTCAAGCTCATAAGAGAGAAACAATGAGGTTCTCAGTCAATAAGGGAAGATCTTGAGGGCTGAACATTGTGTTCAGACTTAAAGAAAAAAGGGATGTAGACTCAATATGAAGTAAATAATTTCTCTAGAGTAACTTTGCTCTCAAAGTTGAATTATTTCTCCTTTTTCCGTAGCTTGGAATTGGCCCATTTATAGCCTTAAAAATGGAATTTAAGGGATGATTAAGAATGTTTCCATTATATGGAAGGCCAAGGATTATAGATCTCCTATTGTGACATGGAAACCCAACATTAATTTTCATTTTCTGGCACAAATCATGATGCACATGTGATGTAGTGGAGCAACCTACATATATGAATGTTGTATAGTAGGAAATTTTGGACACACCAACCACACTTAGAGGGGGGGGGGTGAATGAGTGTGGGGATATTTTTACAAAACTTCCCCTTCACAAAAATCCTTAGTTAACAATCATCATTAACTCATTACTTATTACTTTCATTCATAACCAGTCAAATGTAAATATGCATCAACAACATATATCAACAATATATCATCAACAAATCATCACAACAAGGAACACATGGAACACAAGATGTATGTACAATTTTGTTTTTATTACGGACTTCAATCCTTGGGTTTATCAACAANACTAAGGAGTTTTGTGAAGGGGAATTTTTGTAAAAACTCCTTAGTTAACAATCATCATTAACTGATTACTTATTAATGTCATTCATAACTAGTCAAATGTAAATATGCATCAACAACATATATCATCAATATATCATCAACAAATCATCACAACAAGGAACACAAGATGCATGTACAATTTTCTTTTTATTACGGACTTCAATTCTTGGGTTTATCAACAACAACTGAATAGAGTACAACTCTACAAGAGAACCAACTCTATAATGCAAGACTCAACTTACACACTCAGCACCAACTGCGATGAGGCAACAATCCTCAACATATATCAATCGGTCATAGGTACACGACTTGACGGTAGTGCAACACGTGTATGTACGTGCCCTACCAGTAGTACAACCTGTGTATGTACGTGGTCAGTCTGTAGTACATCCTGCGTATCACTTCTGAGCTCTTAGATTTTTCTCTTCAAGATCAACTCAGATCCTCTGCAACCAATTCATCATTCTCTTCTATCTCTCACTATCCAGTATGACTCATAACTAGTCACACCACATCCAAGTTCTTCAACAACTAACTCATGCTTTTCAACCATACAATATGAATGCTACTCAATCATGTATAAGAAATCAACATATTATAGCAATCATATCATCACTGAATCAGAAGAGTGATGCTCACTCCCTCAACCAACATGAACCACATCACAACAGCCATATCAAGAATGCCTCAAACATTCACCACACAACAAGAAATAGTATCCATCAAGACAACAATACAACCATACTAGAGTTTCTATGGCATATCTGAGCCCATAGAGTGTAGATCTGGAACCTGCTTCAGTATTCAAGAGATTTTCATCATCTCAAACACCAATCTCCATGAATTCATCCACTATACGTGCCTCGTCTTCATACATCCCACCTATGTACGTGTCCTAGCCCACTACAACCCACGTATACCTCAGAAACTAGGGTTTCTGAAGTTCCGAGAATTTTTCCATCATGATCTCAGACTTGCCGAAACTTCAATGCATCCATGAGATCCTCCAGATCTCCTCTCTCTTAGAATAGATCTTCAATACATGCTCAAGATATCTACACAAGTGATCCAAGATATCTTCTCCAAAATGCTCACAAGATGATCTACAAAGATACTCCACAAGATGATCTCCAAAAGATACTTTAGCAAGAGACCCTTGCTATCTTATTTATAATTTTCATCTTCTAGGTCACTTATCCCACTTCTAGGTCACTTAACCCATTTCTAGGTCACTTTAACCTATTTTCCTCATTTGAGGGTTAACCAATTTTCATAAATAGAAAGTTCTCCATTACTTTATCATTTAAATATTCCTCCTCGATTTTGTCACCTCACTTTAATATTTAAATAATCCTTCTTGATTTTTTAACTTGAATTTATTATTTAAATAGTCTTCCCTGACTTTGTCACTTCACTTTATCATTTAAATAATAATTTCTTCTTCTCAAGAACTTTGACTTCTTTGACCTTTTGGGGCTTCAAGACAACATATGAGGATCCTTCATCTTTGTAGGGCCATAACTCTCAAACCATGAGGAGTTATGTGACATTCCACATACCACCGAAAATGGCATGACAAGCACTATCCATATAGGATAGTTTCACCAAAAATTTCACCAATCTTCATCTCATTATTCCACATACAAGCATAACCATACTTCAAGGATAACTCAACCATAAAGCCTCTTCCCGTGATGGATTTCACCATAAGGGGACCACTTTGAAGTTCATCCATTTGTACACCTTATCAACCATGATAAGACAATAATGATTCATCAATCCAACAATGCATCATATCAATGACAACTCATTGATCCATCTTCATCTATGCATGATATCATATGTGTAATGATCCCAAGCCATTATGCAAGGATCATCACTGTTTTGGTGTCTTTTAAAAACTTTTTCCTGGTTGTGGTATTTCGTCAAATAGTTTGTTGATCTATTTGTTTAGATGTGTTAATATGTGTGTATGTAGCAAATAACAAAAAGATATAACCATTGAACATACCTCAACCATATGCAATAAGATAGACAATCCAAAACATCTCAAATCTTCTTTATTCATAAAATAGAGAAACCTGCTACAATGAAGATGCCGATTCGGAATGCTCAACAAATGGCCAAGAAGATAGACAATAGATATGAGCTGCTACAAAATTCTCCCGCTAATACAAAATAATGCCTCCAAAGGCTGAATAAGAAATGAAGATCAATAAAAGCAGATCTGAATGCCAAAATCTCCAGCTGAAGAATGCCATGCTCCAATAGAAGGTTGAAACCCTCAATAACTCAGCCCTACTGCCAAAAGTGTCCAATCACCCTAAGAAATATGCCAACTGATAGATCGGGTGATGGTAAGAATAACCCAGGTGCCTGAATCTCCAAGATCCCTCTCAATCTCTGTAGATCTGAAATCCCCCACTAAATGGTGCGCCCCACTAGATCACTGAAGCCCTAGATAATTTGACCATGCTGAAGGAGGCCTCCAAATGCTCTGAAACTCTCCAAAAATATAGATCGGGACACTGCAAGTCACTAGGTGAAGTCTCAGGGTCAGATCTGAAGTGTAACCCCTCCAAACTGACTAAATCTGGATCTCAAAAACGCCCTCCTTCTCTTCAATTCGTCCCACTGCTCAAGAAATAATCTGAGCCATAAATCTCTCTCAGAAAGCACTAGATCTGATGTCCAAGGCCTTGCAATGAAAACCCAAGTGATATAATTCTCAAAGGCCCTGCCAATCTCCTACAACAAACCTCTCTCCAAAGATGGTGCGCCCCCCTTGCTGGAAACCCCCAATGGTGCACCCTCCTTCTCTTGTTGTTCCTGTGGCTATGTAGAACCCTCCTGCACTGATGTAGAACTGAGCTAGAATGGTGTGGGAGAGTCTTGCATCTCCGGGACCAATCTTGGGAAAATCTAGGTGGAATCTTTCACCACCGAATCATTCTCTAAGGTTTGTTAAGTCAAAACCCTCAAAACCCCCAATGTTGGGCTCACTAGCTAGAAGCCAGAAATCAAAAGATAAACATACATGAATGAATGAGTAGAGGCCCTTGCCTTTCCTTTATAATTTTTGGCTCACCTTGTCCCTCCAAAGTGACTTTCATTATATTAATATTTAATTAATTAATTACATCACTTTAATTAATTAATTAACCTTTTTACCTTTGAATAGCTCCTTATCTCTC
>SNQJ01S0197632.1:0-17268 GCA_010110895.2 Picea sitchensis | reverse complement strand
TCTTTGGACATGGAGGGGGAGGAGAAGCTGTTGATATTAATTCCCTTAATTTCATTCTTTTCATCGACACCTTGATCGACAATCGCCCAGCTTCACGAGCTTCAATCGACGCAGCTGGAAAATTGTAAAAATAGATGTATTATCAAAAACATAGCAGATTGCGAAGACTGAAAGTAAAATTCAATTTGTGGTGAAAACTCAGTACTATGATTCATACCTGTCGATCGATTCAAATCATTAGCGTTGGTAGCAGAAGGAAAAGTAGCGGCAGCCATTCGGGCTTCAGTCGTCACAGGTAAGAAAACGAATTCAACGACAGAAAACATAGCACAGCAGCATAGAATTAGTGGGAATAAGCTGCGCTCCATTGTTTACTTTGCTCAAAAGTGTTTCTGTCTTTTCGGCCTTTCTTAACTGTTGGAAGCAGCTTCTGCTGTTAATCGCTGATTTATAATTTAGTGTCGAATGAATTCATTATCTATTGGATTGCACCATCTTTGAACACAACGCAGAAATCTTAGGCGTTGCAGGTAGGCGGTTGACTGAGCGACTTGGGATTGATGACTTCGACGAATTCAAGCCATGAGGGGCGTCTTTACGGGAAAAATTATACACTCTCGAGACTTTATGCTAGAAACTTTAAACTGATAGGTATTTTGGTTGAAATTCCTAAAATGTCATGATTACATCTACCCTACCTGGTAGATTAAAGTTCAAAGCTCAGGTTTAAGCTCAGGTTTGTGGAGTATAGTGTTTACCGTAAGAGACGTGGAACATCATCCCACGTTTCTTACTACTAAGTCAGTCAATCAACGCCACTTATACCTAACTCCTCGCAGCCTGTTCTCGTTCTTCTTCAGCGGTTGATATGGCTGACTTGGGTCAGTAGGAACTTTACGATTGGTTGATGTGAGCATAAACGTATTTAAACATTATTATTATGAGCTCTATTATTATAATAATAAAATTATGAGCTCCATTATTATAATATATACTTCTATGTCTAGAGGGATCAAATCTTTAGAGGTGTAATTGACCTTATAGAAAGAAAAATGTTGGGCAAAATAATTCAACATAAAAATAAGTTAATTATGGTTATGGTAAGCTCTAATACCCCTAAATATGTCATGCTTAGTAAACATCCTAGCTTAAAAGGCTCTGAAATATTTATAAATAAAGACCTTATTCTAGGCGATCAAACTAAATTAAGGAAAGAGGTTCAAAATGTAAAGGAAGCTAAAAATGAAGGAAAATGAGTAATAATTAGGAACCAAAAAGTTCTTATTAGAGATAGAGACCAAAAGTATAACAATAAATAACAATTTGAGACACTTCTAATCCTTTCTTGGAACTGTGTGAGCTTTCCCTTGAAAAAGGGGTCTATATTAAGTTGAATCCCAAGTGAAATTGATATCATATTTTTGGTTGAAACTTGGTAGCATGAGGAATACAAGATCCATAACATAGATAAATTTATATTGTGGTCAACATGGAACAAGAAATCCTTTGATAGAGGGGTTGGAGGCATAGTTTGTTACATAAGAACAAATATTTTTCTCGTATCCGTCTTCATAAAAAAACCCCTTTTAATTAGTTCATTTTGGTGGAGATTTCAGATATCAGTGGGAAGAAGATGTATATAGATTTTAAGCTTAGAACAAGATATTTAAAGTACGAAAAATTAAGGTAGTATACTCCTACTAGGAGATTTTAATTCTAAAACTGCAAGTAATCAAGCTAGTATCTTAAGCAATTATTCCAACCCTAATCCTTTGTCGGTAGACAAGGACTTTTTTTAGCTAATAGATACAAGAGAAATTATGAAGACTTACCGAGATTTTATATGGTACTGAGTTAATAAAACTTTGAGGTTTTCAAGATCCAATCATTTTCAATGGTTTGATGAAGTGATCAAAATATAACCATATGAAGTGGTCACAGGTTCAAATCGAGAGGGGTGTAGGGTATGTATACCTTCGTAGACTTTACCAGTCAAATCATTGGGTGGAGAGGGGTCCCTTGTCCCACAAACAAGGGGTCTCATACACCAACTCTAAACTTTATCATGCAGAAAAAGAAATAGAATAGTAAATTTTTGTGCTAAAATAGACTTGTGTTCATTTATTTTAATTTTTTTTTATTCTTTTATACATTAAATTATAAAATACATTTTATTTTTCATTATCTTTAATAATAAGTAAATGAATAAAATTATTGTGTTTTTATATTTTAATAAAATATATTGTATAGATATATGATTATATATATATATATATATATATATATATATTCACCAAGTGGAACAATCAGGGAGGGGGTGTCGTTAGAAACCCTAGTTGCATGCCATGTTACGAACCCAAAGCATATGACCTGTAGCTCCTCAATCTCATGCAGGAAGGTCAGATCCCCTAATACAGGTGGATATTGGTGGCCACCCACCTCTTCCAACTAGCTCAAACACAGTTTTTATCTTGGTAGTTTGTTTCTATCTTTTCGGTTCCTAAACTTTCGGGGCCATTTTGAGGCCCTAAAAAATGTTTTTTTAGCCCGCCATAGTGACACTATAGATGAAATCAAAGTGTGAAGGAATAATGTGTAGTCCTCAAATAAACCTTTCCAATGGGATATCGTACCAAATTATGACCCCGGGAAGTTGATGTACCAAATTACCCCATTGGGGTCGACATGAATTTTGGCGCTTTATCTCATGGGATTAGGTTTTTGGATGTCTAGGTTTTTTTTATTACGTATTGATGCTAAAAGGGCTTGGAGGCCTCATTGCAATGTGCTCATGAGAATTCCCATAGCCACTGCATCTCTTCTCAGATATTAGCTACCACCATTCGAGAAAGATTGTTTCATTATGCATTTTAGAGTTTTAGCAGATTTATTTATTGAATAGAAGTTAAGTTTCATCTTAGGTATGTTATTGTTCTCTATATATCTATGTTAATGTTATAGATATGTTTTTCATTTTGTTCCACTCGTAAATATGGATCAGTGGTATCAGAGCAGTCTACTCTTCATTTTTTTCTTTGTGCATGTCCCAACGAGGTCAAGGTATAAGCAGTTGGGACTCAAACTAGTTGAGCCTTTGCAAGATCAGTCTTGCCGAACATGATGGTCACCTATGAGGAAAAAACAGAGAGACGATGGGGTGAGAGATCCCTTTAAACTGTTGCTTGAGGAAGCAATCTAATGAAAAAGTAATGAGATGATGGATAATTTTGAACAAATCCTTCAACGACTATCAATAGATGAAGCATATTCCTCGAGAGGAGGCACCACCCCCTTCAAAGTAGAGATCAATTTTATATTCCTGTATTTGAAGGTCAAATAGATGTGGATGTTGTAGACAAATGGTTAAACCTTCTAGAAGGGTATTTTTTTGTCCATAACTTTTTTGATAAAGAAAATATTACATTTGCACTCCTTAAGCCCATCCCCCATGTCAAATATTGGTGAAAGAATTTGTCTGAGAAAAAGGAAACAAATGGATCTACATTATTTGTAGTCGCACCCACTTGGGGTTCTTTCATGGATGTTATTAAGGAACAATACCACCTTGTTGGAAGTTATGAAAACTTATATACAAGATGGATGACACTACATCAAGAAAGGGACCAAACAGTGCCAGAGTACACCAATGTCTTCCATAACTTGCGCTCCAAGATGGGTATCAAAGACTTTGAGCGACATACGGTGCTCAAATACCACGTAGGTTTACATTGATGCATCTAGACAGAAATGAAGTTTCTAGACATCTCCTCCTTATGGGAGTGACCTATCGATATGCTGTCAAAATTGAGCAGAAGGTTAAAAAAAAGACACGGCAGTTTAGGTCTATGAACCCCTCACAACAGAAGAAGGGAAAAGGCATCCCCAACCCGTAGAAAAAATGGAAGAGTAAGGATGGTTAGCCTTAGGAAAACTATTCTAAATCGCAAACAAATAAGGATAATAGGAAGACCAAGAAAGACACTAGACAATGGTGTGACTTCCATAAGAGCCCCTAGCGTAACACCATTGAATGTCGCCCAAAGAAGTCATTGGTGGCCAATGTGAAATCCTCTAAGTCAGATGTGGGATCCAACTCTAAGTCAAAACCAAAAAAAGGGGAACATATCATTGATGCATAACTGAGTACCATTGTTTCTACCACTAAGGACCATCTCAATGAACCTAATGAACCAGATGTAAAGACCGGTTTTAAATTAACAGCTAGTAATTCTATCAAATGTACAGTAATTTCTACAAGCTTTATAAAGAAGAATAATTCCAAATTTACTTAGCACTTACGCATATAAAATTTATCAATGAATAACAATTCTAATTAAACAATGGATAAATAGGAATTAAATACCTTAACTCTGAATGTTGTTATGCTGCGTGACTGGTAGACGATGTTGTTATCCGCAACTTGCTTCCTTTCTGATTCTTTGGAACACTACCAAAAACCCGACCTCCACATGACTAGTTGGCTCCCAACCCTGGGAATATCAACGGATATCCTAGCCCCCTCCAGCACCAAAACCCCGACCAAACCCAGTTGCATTGTGTCAATTCAATCTAATTTCACTCTCCTGCCGTACTCGAGGCTCCCCAAAGTCCTCCCTCAACTCTAGGTAGAATGAATCCCTCAAACTCCTTTCCCCACTTTATTCCTCATTACCTTCCTTCATTTTACTCCCCACTAATATCATCCCATTATTAAATGCCCTATCCCATTCATTAATATGTTTCCATTTGCGGGAACGTAACCCAAACTAGTAGTATATTTTTATTATTCACCATTAATTTTAATACTTTATTAATTAATGAATTAATTAATAATTAAATCAATCATTAACCATGAACAGCTGTTTAATAATAGTAATTAGAAATGTTATTTTTAAGACATAAATACAGTTTAACTAATCTTTTAGTATTATATTATTGGTAATTCTCATAATAATCAGATAGTATATCAAGTTAAGGTATCTTATGGTACAAGAACAAGAACATGGTTCCACATTCATAACAACCAACCGACACTATGATAGAAGTACAAGCAAAGAGACTCATTCATACTAGTGTATATGTACAAAGAAATGTATGTGTAGCTGGTACATACAATTCTAGATTACATGTACTAATAATCATGTCATCAACGACTAATTTATGTAATAAGCATTCAATCAGTCGACAAGACTAGTCTTTTGCAAAGACAAGAAACCAATCATTTGTTTGAGAAATTATTTAATTACGATTATCCGGTTCAATAATTTCATTTTAAACAACGTTGGTTAGTTACATGTCGAATATCATCTATCATTTTCTTCATCAAAATCCACCAAATGACAGATCTCCATATGAGGTCTCAACTATTACCACTCATCCTTCCTCCCTAACCTCGCCAACTCCATTTCCTATCCGTCCTGGAGCCTTTAACTCTTGGAATGATACCTCTGACCCTAACTCCAAATAGAACGGTAAGTGGAAGTGTTGTTGCTATCTGGAAGTAAAACTTCCTAGCGAACTAGTGACATTCATCATCCTGCCACGACTGGCAGGGCGTGACTATACCGTTATCCCATGACTTTGGGTTTTGAGGAGTTACCTGGTTGGGAAATGCTCCACCTCTAATAATCAGATCTAGGGGTCCACCCTCGGTGGCCCACCCTACAATGGAATATACGGTGGCACCATGTTCTTTGGAGGTTTTGTCATCGTTTATTCGGTTTAGATTGATGGTTACACGAAATCATGCAACGATCCACATATCATAGCGGTGCATCCAAAATTGTATAAATTTCACAATAAAATATTCATACCATAATGTTTCTCGATGGGTGGTCACGATATACACTTTCATCATCATTTATCCCTTGGCTGTTCAAGCCCGCAACGCCTATGAATGTATGTAACCTGAAACTCATACATTTCTATGCATTATCATCATGTAATTGCATACTAGCATCATTTCACTTTGAATCCATGTCTTAGATAGGATTACATCAAAGTTTTCCAATTGAAATAGATCTCCATAATATCCCATAATTCAATTTAGGCACCCATTCACAAGATTATCATTTACTCAAACTAGTTGCACAATATCCGTATCATCCTAATAGCATTTAAACCTCATTAATTTCTTCATTCTCACAATGTGTCACATCATATACATCATCATGGGTAACATTTAAACATTCATAGATTTTACATTCACCTAATAACTCGTATTACGTACATCATCATCAATAACATTTAATCATTCATAAAAATTCACATGCAAGTAGTAGATCACATCATACATCATCATCCAAATAACATTTAAACATACATAAAGAGTTCTAGAATTTTTAAAAGTTTGGTGTATCACTTAATAGTTCAAGTGACTAGAAAATGAAATTATAGACCTCGGGTAATCCTGGCGGTCTAAGTCAAAGGTGGTGTTACATGCACCCCATAGCCAGAAACATGTTCTCGAGGTTGGTGAAAATAGTGAGGGATAATCTCAATGTAATGTCTCGACATCTTCGATAGCGGATCTGGACTATACTTGTCCGGACTTAACGGTCTACTAAGGCGGTTTCACGGTAATGGACTCTATGGTCCAATATGCGTAGCAGTTCTACCATGAGGGTTCCCCACACGTCTGATACTACCAATTCCTTCCAATTTTAGTTTATGTGATTCATCAATAAAATAATGACGTAAAATAGATAAATGAAATACGGTAGGTTTTACATGCCAAGTGGGGTGGCGATGCGAGGGCGATGGAAGGCAGCGGATTAATTTTCTCTTGGATCTGAATGGTCCTATAAACCGAGGTGAAACTTTGTCCCCTTTCTGAACCGTGTGGTACTCTTATTAGGCCTGTTATGAATGAAAACTTGGTCCCCACTTCATAACTTTGGTCAGTCATGTATGCATCCGCATAAAAGTTTAAATCTTATCAGGTGCTTCCTTTAGTCTCGCCTAATCTGAATCACCTATTCCTCCATTTCTGAATCAACTCATTGCTTGTTACTCGGTCTTCTAGTCTATCCAACTCAAAGGTGTTATGCATGGCCTCCCATTGCACAAATCTTACGTGGGGTGGCATTTTCCAATGAACTATGATAGCGTTATTGTAGGCAAACTCTACCAAGGTGGGTACTTCTCCCAGATTTTGATTATCCCATTACATACATCCTAAGCATGTCTTCCATGACAGAGTTACTCTCTCGGAGTCCTACCCATCTATTTCGGGGTTGATAAGTTATTACTTAGTTCAATGCGGAGTCCCCAAAATTTGTAAACTTGTCCAAAATCTAGAAGTGAATCGAGAGTCCCTATCATGAAATGATATTCTTAGGTATTACGTGCAAATGGATAACCTAAACCTAAACATGTGCCACATCATTGGCATGTGTAAAGTGTCTCTAACTTGAAATAAGTAAGGCACTCTTGGTTGCTTATCCACTATCACCAAGAGCCAGCATTGTGTCTATGGGATGTGGCGGCAACCCCACTACAAAATCCATAGAGATGACTTCCATTTGGACATCATCGTGTGGTTGTAGGAGGCCTGGCGGGTGATGGTCATCGGCTTTCACACAGTGACCTCTATGGGCATTTGGCGACAAAATGGACTGTCCACGTTTCATGCCTACCCAAAAGAAGAAGAGCTTCTTCATATCTGCATACATCTTTTTCACTCTAGGATGCTTTAATAAAGAGTGATCTATGGGCTTCCTTGATTATGATGCTTCAAATATCCCCCATTCTTGGGGATGTACATCCTTCCTCGATATCTCAACAATCCATCTGTTTATAGATTATACCCTTCATACTTTAGGTCTATCTGCCTCCCACTCTGGAGGTTTTAACTAACCTTTAAATACCAATTGTCCTGGCAGGAGTTGTTCCAACATGTTCCTTTAGATTGACCTTTAAGGGTACTAGGGAGAATATTTGGCAGTCTCTACTCGAGGCACCTGCAGCCACATTTCCTTTCCCTTGATATACGAAATAAAAAAATCATACTCACTCATAATCCACTCCATCACCGCCTGGAATTCATATCTCTTTGGGTGAAGAGATGTTTAAACTTTGATGAATTACGTTTTGGTTCGGGATTTATTAATAAGATAGTGCCTCAAAGTTTCAAACTAGCATTGACTACCAACTCCGAAATCATGAGTTGCATATAACTCTTCATGTTTCTTCAACTTCCTTGATGCATAAGCTATCACTCCTCCATCTTGCATTAGCACGGCCCCTATCCCTTGCTTCAAGGCATCCATGAAAACTGTGAGGTTTTTTTTCCATATATGACACTCGTAGGATTGTTTCACTAGTTAGTAACCTCTTAAAGCTCAATGAATGCACTATCGCTTTCCATTCATTGCCATTTGTAAGGTGGTGATGGGTTTAGCTATTTTGAGAATCCTTCTACAAACATCTGATAATAACTTGCTAGCCCAATGAAGCTTCTCAACTCATGCGTTGCCGAATGGCCCTCCATAATGACGCTACATTTTAAGGTCTAAGGATTCCTTCATCAGTGCTTGACCTAAATGGTGGATCTCTTTCTGAAAGAAGAACGCCCGATGACTACCATACAATTTGTTCTCTCTTAAGGACGCTTTACTATCCACAAGTGTTCCTCATGTTCTCTTTCATTCTTGGAATAGATGGGGATGTCATCTAAAAATACTTGCTTGTACAAAGCGGTCTAGTACTTTTGGAATGTCACGTTGTTCAGCCGAGGCTCTAATCTTTGTTGGCTCGTGTGGTCAGTCGAAGATTTTACAATAAACTTCGTAATAATAATGGGCTAATAGCCGGGTTCGAAGAAGTTGTTGGGATATCACCAGCCCCTACTTAATCCTTAGCCCGATGATACGATCGCAAATGGAGTCTTTGAAATTACCATTTGCTCATCGATCAAAGAGGGTCATCATTCGCGGCATGCAGGAACACTATTCTTTCTTGTATGCCGGTTCAAGTCTGTGAATCTCTATATACCGCGATTAAGTAAGGATCATCCTTCTTCTTTACAAAAGAATGCCGATTAAGCCATTCGGACTTGTCCTTTAAGTCCGTAACTCTCCAATGCATTTTACAATTCACCAGGAATGCAGGCGACATCATCCAATCTGGAGTTTTGGAAATTGGTTCTCCATCGGGTTTTAGCTCAATTGTAAATCAATCTCCCTCTCAGGAGATAACCACGGTAACTCGTTAACGAGGAGAAACATCTTGATATAGGCAATACCCGGATCACCGATCCAATGAGGGTCCTTCACGGTGTTTCTTTTTCTCTACTACATAAAATTGACACCCTTGTCTCAAGCATCGCTTGACCTTCGCAATGGATATAATGCTGCATAGCGACGGCACTATGCCGGATCTCATTGGTCTTCCTTCATCATCGACCTAAAACGCACCCTCTTTTCGAAACAATCTACAAAAAAACAGTGAGTTGCTAACCAATCCATTCAAATGATTGGATGCCTGCGGCGTGCGTATATGGCGGTGATGCACTCCCGGAGTGCCACTATACAATTGACACTGGTCCCTCTTGCTTGTTTTCCCAAAGCCATCTCGAGCTTGTTTAAAGTCATGGTATTTCGGCTGCCAATACTCTTTTCTAATCTGGATGGTGAAATGAAACTATACGTCTCCACTAGAATCAAACAAAATCTTAACATTGATCTGATTTAGCATACCTAATGACCCCACCACCATGGATTGATTTGACACAGGTTATTAATTGTTCGCGTGAATATGGTGAGCATACTTTCTCTGTCGACACCTTTAGCTATACGCGAACCTTGATTGCGCTTCGGATCCGGTGTAGTATGGGTCCATAGCATCTCCAGCGAACTGATACGAGATTGAACGGTTGCTTGTTATGTGGCCGGATTACAACCGAGTTCCTTCCCTGGAACCCACCGCCCCTGCTCACTATTCCACGAGATGAAATTGTTGCTGGTCACATCTGCCGTTCAGGCGATGAATGAGATGCTACACTCGCTACCATTGAAATCCACAGCCAACTCTTGTCCTTGGCGAATCATGCCGGTGGCGACCTCCCTGAATGTCCTCGGGCCTCTCCCTCGAATCGGGCGTCGCAGTAATAGATCTTGCACCGAAGTTCATGTTCTTCCATAACGCTTTCCACCGCCCTCTGCTCGCGAAGGCGGCTTCCATCCTGCGCATAGCTCTTATCCTAGGGTTCAATCCATAGATGGCGCTTTCTGCTGTCGTTGGTCCTTATCCGCCTGTGACACATATTTGACCAGTTCCATAATGATGCTCATATTCTACCGTTTTGTTTCCTTGTACTAAGGCATGAAATACCCCAACGTGCTCTTCATGATACATGGGTAGATATTTCCTCACGAACCTTTCCTCGAAAAGTTCCCAAAGATATCATCGTTTGGGGTAAGGTGCAATGTCTTTCCAGGTTGCCCCACCGGTTCAAAGGCGTTGTCCATAAGCTGGCGATAATCTTCGCCTTTGATTTGGGCGCATAGTCCCTTAAGGGAAAAACACCTTGTCATGCCTTCAATATTTCCGGCGTGTTCATTGGCGCGACCTCCGACGAACTCCAGAAGTTTGATCTTTTTGCAACTCAAAATTGATGTCTTCGGTCGTCACTCTGCGAATGCTACGGAATTACGTTTCGGGCGGTGGGGGTTCCCGCCAGGATCCACAGTTGTTGCCCATCAAGATGATGAAGCACCAGCGCGATATGAAGGGTGATTGGTGATGTTGGTGGTGGCAGCGGCGGTTCTTGCGACGATGCTTCCTCGCCTCGACCTCCTCGAGTACTGACCATCATGTGTGCTTTGACCCGCATCAACCAAAGTTGTCGGGGTGACTTCCAGGATGTTTCAAAGTGGTGCTAATTTTAAAGTATAACAGGGTTAGGCGTAGTTTTCTTTACTTGTTTGTAAGCAGACATTACTCCATTAGGGGATTAGCTAGGTTGGGGTTAGGTTTAAGCATCTAGCTTCATTTCAACCAGCTAAATAAATAGTTCCTTTGCCACGTATTTCCATACCGAAAGCTGCGCCGCCATAGCCACTTATGACTTCTTTGGCGCCCTAATGAATTATGCGCCTCCTTCTCGGCTTGTCCTAGTCGAATGGCACTTGTAATTTCTGCATAAACTTGATAAAAATGACCCGTCATATGTTTTATTAATTCTGACGACCTTCGTACCACCAATATATGTACCTTTCGGTTATTATTTCTTCTTAAAGGCCTTTGGCGTTGGTATACATCGCTTTTCTTGGGCTCCACTCCATTTACGTCTTTAGTGGCTTGATAACGGCATGTGGTCTTAGAATTTATGTGGTTAAAGTATTTAATCATTAAGTGTTGCTTAAGAAACAGCGGCAGCGGCGGCGTTAATTTGAGAGCCATTGTTAAAGAGCTTTGCAGGTGGGGAAGTCGAGGGTTTCGATCTATGGCACTCCTGTAACCCTATATTACTCAACTTAACTAATTAAATTATTAAACTAATTAAGAGCTAATTAAAACATTAGTTAAGTTAATAGAGTTAATTGGTTAAATAAAATTAATTTAATTATTTTTACTGTCGATTTCACTTTATTTAATTTATAATTTATTAGTTATTAATATTTATTTCTATATATATTATATATATATATTTTATTATTATTTTTTTGATGATATAAATAAAACATTAATAAATAAATGTGGCTTTGCTAAAATAATTAAATTAAAATGGACTTACCCAGCTACATGCATTTTTCATGCGCTCCATGTGTTAGTCCGCCTCCTTCTCGGTAGGCTCATTGTTCGACTCCCAGCTCCTTCGCAAATGCTCGGCTCCCTCACAACGCTTTTCTGTATGGGCGCTTTTGACCAACCGCTTGAGGACTTTCGTTCCAGAAGTTAGATTTGGTTTAATCTTGTTTAATGTTCGCAAAGATGGAAATCTTGGGTGATGGAACTGTTATCAGTCATTTGTTTGGCACTCGAGGCAAAGATGGATGAACTTTAGTAGCTGGAGTATACTCAAGAATCACATACATGGCATGCAGAGGAACGTGGTTTTCATGATTATGTTAAGGATGCATTGGGGTTCCTGGTTTAGTACATACCGCAGTGAAAGAGGTTTATGCATGTGCTCTCGCCATTAACATATGGCAGCATAAAATCAATCGTTCTGAAGACTCCTTTACTGGTGGAATCGGGGTTGACGACCCTGCTTTATGAACAAGAGGCAGGTGAAGGTTTCGAGAAAGAATCCCTTTGAAAGCTGTACCAGACAGAGTTCTCAAATGAGAATTTTCTTTTCTCTCGGTAGCTATATTTCTCACAAGCTGGCACCCCACCGACTGAGACTTTTATGAAATACAATGCAGACGTCTGTACGCTTACTAGTTTGGTACCGAACTTTGGACGCATGGTCCCGAACTTGGATCTCAGTACAACCACAGTTCTGATATTGCCTTGCTTCTGATCGTGAACTCTGTATATGTTGCTACGCCAATCTTTGATGCAGGGAATCACACGGATCTTAATTAAAACCAATGCCCAGATTTTTTCACAACGAGGGTGTGTGTGTGGATGGAAAAAGAGAGATTGCAGATCCGACGTCGACGAAACCCGAGGAAAGAAATCGTATTCAAATCACAGGTTTAGTCATTCTTTGTTCTTTATTCTTCATTCACAGGTTTATTGTTGTTTGTGCCTTTTTGTTTGCCTACCGGCTCCTCCTGTGGCTCCACGATGCATGGGCGTTCTGTTCAGCGCGGCGGTAGGTTTGATGCGTCTGCGCTATACTCGACCTGTTGGCTCTCCCTTAGTGCTCGACGCTTGTCACTTAGTCTTAGTTGATTACCGTGTTTGATACGGTTTATTGGACTTATAATATGAACTTTGGACGCATAGTGAACTTTGTAGATCCAGGTGGATATCGAGGGCCACCACCTTTTCCAAATGGCTCAAAGAGTTTTCTGGCGTTTGGCAATTTACCACTATTACCCAGCGGTTTTTCACTTCCGGGGCCATTTTGGGGCCTAAATGAAGTTTTGAGATCGGGTTCTCAATGATAGTTGAGGCATAGTTAAAGACCCCACAGTGAATCTCCTCGATGATACCTTTCCAACAGGCTATCAAAAACCTAAAACAGAGATCATATGAAAAAAATATTCCCTTGGGAAGTTGGCATACCAACTAACCCAATCGGGGCCCACATGACTTTTGGCTGCTTCATCTCTAGAGTTTAGGTTTTTGGATGTCTAGGACTTTGGCATTCTCTCGTCAATTGTAAAAAGGCCTTCGAACTCATTGTAATCATCTTCTTGCGAATGCAATTGGCGATGCATCTCTTCTCAGAGATAAGCTGCCACCGACTACAAGTCTTTCCTCTATTTTACAGTCTCTGTACATTTCTTTTCATTAATAGAAATCGTGTATTACTTGCCTCTCTGTGTTTATGGTTGCATCTATGATATATTTATGTTATATTACTGGATATATGTGATATCTCTGTGCATTTCTTCTATTATCCTGCTTCCTCATTTCAGGTACCGAAAATAATCCGGATCAGTAGGTTTCTCCTTGTCTTGGAACAAGGCGGTTGTATATGATGTTTGATTCTGTGTGTTTTGGCTTGTAATATGGTAGGCCGAGGCTTGGAAAATTTAGGTTTAGTGAACTGGCGCTGCTTTGTGTGATCGTTTTGTTGGCAGGTGCGTGAATGGGTTGTTGACTCTAGGTTCTGAAGGCTCGATGCTCACTCTCGGTGATGAGATAGGTAGGGTGTTGTTTGGCTCAGTGCTGAATGATGGGCTTTGGTGACTTTGTTGTTAACCCGTGATTATATGTGTAGGTTTTGATGGTGAAGACAATAGCCGAGTGAGCCTAATTTGCTTCATTGTTTTTTCCCTAAAAACCTGCCATGCAGAAGAGAGAATTTGCTTAAATGTGTGAAGGATATCATATTCCCCATTGGCCAGACGTTAGGAAGGTTCTAGTATGATCCGTTCTATTTTTTCCTAAAGTCGATCTACCTAGGCTCATCATTGAACAAATTCAATTCGACGTCGCTATAAGCAATATACGTCGGTCGAGTTCTGCTTGCGATCCACCATCTTCACCACGGCCCAGGTATTATTTTCAACCCCCTTCTTCCTCTGATTTTCGTTTTCTTTTAGCATGCTTTCATTCCATTTGCTTGAAGTTCTGCCACAGTTCTGGTTCTATTCTCTCTTTACCCTTTCAGGGGTTTTGTCTTTGTGGTAAAGGATTGGTGTTTACTATATATGTATGCCTGCATATGTCTTCCCCAATCCTTTTCTGAAACCAGTGATAGATATAGCCTCTTAGGGTTTTAATGGAATTAATACAGAATGGTTCTTTGTAGAGTGTATTGGGAAAAATTGATAAACATGGTCCTCCTCCTGGAAGAATCATCGCATCTGGCCCGAAGATATTGGGCATCAGAAGAATTTTGCTTGCTGAACCACAATCCCATTGTCCTGAAGTGTATATTTGTGCTTGGTCTTCGTCACTTATCCATGCCTCCCGTAAAGTTGAACCCTGGGTGGGTGGTCTGACATGTTACCGTCTTCACCACTGAACCATGAATCCATCTGCACCTTAAGTCTATATTCAACAACACACTACATTCATTATTTTTTTTTTTTTTCAATATCGCGTCATCTTTGTAAGTATTGAAGATACTTCTAAATTTTACTTGAGCCTCTAGTATTCACTACCCTATCAAGACAGGGGACGCTGTTGATTTACTTCAGCAATTTGTTTGTTTGTTTGTTTTGTTTTTCTTTAACATTTTCAATTCTTATTTCATATATATATGTATTTTTTAATTTGTTTTATATAATCAATTAATAGTGCGTTTGGTTTGGTTTGCAAGTTAAATGGAGGGGAATTTGAGCTAGGAACGTGGCCCTGTGCAAACCAATTCATTTTTTTATTTCATAAAAGATGCACCACTATTGTCTTCTAAACGACAAGTCATCGTCGTATTTTGCAACTAGAAATTTATTTACTTCTTACGACAATTGCAATTTGTTTTCGATTCAGTTTCCACAACTGAAAGTGTGGCTCCCCTCCATCATTATTTGGACTGTTATCATCTTCTCATCGGTATTCTGGAAAGCACCTACCCTTTTTTTGTTATTAAGTGGCTGGGTGATTCCTTTCAAACTATGTCATTTCCTTTATTGATTGCGCAATTCGATTAATAAGCCATTAGGCATGAAAATTGCTGGTTACATTTGATCCTATAAGATTCTGGAAGGCACCTACCCTTGGTTTGTTATTAAGTAGCTGGAGTGATCCTTTCAAACTATGTCCATTTCACTTTGATTGCGCAATTCGATTAATAAGCCATTGAGCATGAAAATTTATTGGTTACATTTGATCCTATAAGGGTTATGATTGATTTTGGTTTTATATGCTATCATCCTTATTGTTATGAGCTCTTGACTTATCGATTTTATGAGATCTTTTGTTGCAATGTTCTAAAAACTTTGAATCTAAACATTTGACTATGCAACAAGCGCATTGGTAATATTATAAGTTTGATTTGATATGGAATGGCAATGGTTTGAGGTTTTACAAAGGCGCATTGATTAAACTTGTGGATTTCGATTTTATAGTTTGAATCATTGCTTGGCGCATTGATTTGTGGGTTTGATTTTACATTGAACGATCACGGTTTCAAACTATACATTGGCACATTGATATAATTGTCCACCGTTTAAACCTTTGGTTGGCCGAATAATGTTAATATTGGTTATGATTGATTGAACAGGGTTGGTACTGTACCATTAATGTCTTTCATGGCGGTGGTAATCCCACCACCTTCGTACGCATACAATTAATCTTTCCCCTTTGAGTTGTGCAGCTGTTAGCCGTAACCATTTTCGACCCTGTGTATTGTTTTGTTCAATTCAAACCCTACTATGCACATAAGCCATGGCTCCAGTCGTAAGAGCCGAGCCCAATGGTTGCCAAGCATTGCTAATGTTTGATGGTGCTTATAGCGACTTGGAGAAATGTGGATGGCTCCCGTTCATAAGGAAATTCGATGGTTATAACCCTAGCGTGGCTCGGCAATTTGCGTTATCATTCGATGGTTGTTGAGCCAAAGTTGGGGATGTGCAACAGGAGATTAATGAGAAATTTCTTAGCTCGACTACTAGTCTGCCTGCTACGGGACATAAGTGGTTGAAGAGTTGCAAGGTGGAAGATGTCCCGTGGACATTTCTCTTCCAATCCAGAATGGTGAACTCCTGCGACAAAGGTTTGCCTGCAAAAATGTTGAAACAGCGCTGGCATGACCTGCTAATGATAATCAAGCAATTCATTACTTGCGAGGGAAGGTACGGGTTCGTTTTCTTGTTTCACCTTCGTTTATTGATGGTTTTTATAGGCTACGACCTCAATATTCCTCACTACCTTCATAGAAGTCTGTTTAAGATGGCTAAAAGGTACAAACGCAACCATGCCGATACCAGCCTCTTCCATTTTGGGTTGATTAAAATGTGTATGGTTTATGAGTTGGGATTACGTCGTGACTATTGGGGTGATTTTCTCAGTCGCAATGGCTTTGAAGACTCAAGCTCACCGCAAGTTGATAAACCTATGGTGACCGAGAGAAAGCCTATCCCCCCTATGCCTTACAACGTTTTGCTACCCAAACCTCTACCCAACTCTCCTACGAACTTGCCCATGTCTGTGACCAAACAGGTCGAAATTGTTAAACTCGCAGCCAAAAAGCCTAAAGCTAAAACTGGTGCTAATTCTAAAGGCAAGAAAAACACTCGATTGATCTCTCGTATGGCGAGAAATAAACCTCGAACCCCTGCCAACCCTGAGCCTATCATGGTCAGTGAAGATTCTGATTCGGAGATTAAACGTTTTCTCGCAAATGAGTATCCCTACTCAGAAGGGTTGTGTGACAAACCTACACATGACTTTGTCAAGAATTTACCTCCTTGTTTGTGGGATGATCCTAGTTTTCCTGGCATTGAAATACCTCGTGGAACCCTCGGTGACTCATCCAAACCCTCTTCTGCTCAACCAACTATTCCACCATGCGATCAATGTGGTTTATGGTTGGAGAGATACTACCTAGATGTGCCGATGTTGCAATCCAGAATCCATGCTTTGGAAGATCAAGTGGCAAAGCTCACTGGTCAGAATACGAAGGTGCAACCCACGGACAAGAAGCAACGAACTACTGGTTCAATTCTGTTTAAAAATGTCGAGTCGGCTACAACAATT
>SNQJ01S0197631.1:0-17269 GCA_010110895.2 Picea sitchensis | reverse complement strand
CAACATATTTGATTGGATCAAAGATTGATCCTGGTGGAGACACCTCCCTCGCTAAGAGGGAGTGGTAGTTTTTAGCTCATGAGGTGTCTTTGCATAGGCCTATGTGTCCTAGGCATGTTGATGGACACCTAAATTGACCCAGATCAACCTTAGTATCTCAACCTAAGTCTAACTTAGGCTTGCAACAAAAATTTTACCCTTTAGTGGAATGTGGGGGCCAGGGAGAGAGGGCGCACTTCATGAAGGTGGCTAAGTGGTTTTTGGGCCCCTTGATCAAAGGGGGGTGCACCACTTAGTGGAGAGTGGGGTCCAACCCAAGAGGGGCATCCCAATCTCAGCCATTGAGGCCCAAGGCTGGGCACACATCTCAAGGTGAATGGGAGGCTGCTAGGGAGATAAAAGGAAGCTGAGGGTGAGAGGACACACACCATTCTCTTTTGTGAGCTGAGCAAGTGAGAGAGGAAGAGGGTGCTAGGCTGAGGCATTGTTGGCAGAGGAAGAGGGCAAGAGTAGGGATGAAGAAGGGTGCTTTGGCTGGGATAAATCTGCAAGGGAGAGCAGGTCCGTACAACAAGCATCATCGACTAGAAAAGAGGGCGTACAACAACAAGGAAGAGGACCAAGTTTGGCCAGGCTACATCAGCAGAAGAAGGCAAAAAATAAGAGGCCATATAGGCCGAATTTTCTGAGCAAGGAGGGCTGAGAAGGAGGGCCGTACAGGCCGTACACTGTTGGGCCGTACAACATCATCTTGGTAGGGTTCTTCTGCTGAAATGTCAGTTGATTTCTGTTGTAAGAAAGTCTGAGTTTTTTCTAATATAATTTCTCTTTCCTCAGAAGCTAATAAAGCCCCTCTTTGCTCGTTTTCCCCACACTGGCGTTTCCAGGGTAACATCTGGTGTCTTGTGTAATTTATGTGCCTAGTTTTGTGTGTGCTTCTGCTGTCTAAATTATGATTTATATCTCAGTTGTAGGTCAACTGCATAATTTCAGGTTTTCTATCAGCGTTTATAATTTCTGGTTAAGTTTAAATTATTGGTAGTAATTTCAGTGACTAAGATATAGGATAATTCAACACTCCACATCATCTTCAGCCTTGGATTCATCATGTTCCAAGATTTTGGGGATAGCGCCATTTGGCTCTATGCATCTTTCATCATCCCTGAAGTTTATTGTAGATAATAATATTGTCCACGAAGATGTTTTGATGAGATTTTTTGCATTTTCTTTGAAAGGAAAGAATGCATGAGAGTGAGTGGTATCGTAATTTCATTCCTAAAGAGATAAAGTCATTTCCATATCTTGTTAAAAAAAATTTCATAAATATTGGATGTATGGTTATGACAATAAGGAGCATGTAACATATTTATATGAGACATATCTTTGGGTTGATATTTGTGCTAAAATAGAAGAGAAGGTTGTTGGTTTGCTGATTGTCCATGAGAAGAACCCTTTAAATTCTCTTTTGGATATGATCATTAAACCCATGGTTCTCTATGGTTCAAAGATCTGGAGAACTATTTTTCTTCATATCGGTTGAGCCTGGACCAAGAGAATCTAGAACCTGCTTCTTAGATGCATCATTTGATGCAAGAGGATTGTCTCCCACCACATTGTTCACGTAGAGTTCAGAGCCCATCCATTTCGACTCGAGGTCATCTTCCACTCAGTGTCATTCCTTCATAGAGTTTAGATCTTTGGGGACATGGTCTCTAGGGATTGATACCCTATCTCACACTTTGATCTTCTGAGGCCATCACCTTAGCTAACCACCTTGGTTGTGCCTATGGTTAGTTCTTAAAGGCATCTTGGTCAATGTTTATCTCAAAGTATCCTGTGTGGTCTCTCAGCCTGGACAAGATTGATCATCTGTCAGTGCTCATGATAGTTCTGATCAGGCAGTTAAGAGATTGCACCTCATTTTTAGGTGCTCCCTATACTATGAGATTAGAGGTAGATATCACTACCTATTTCCTTACTCAGAGGGATCCCTTTCCACCTTCTTTCGCTATCTTGATCGAAGGTGCCTTGTTCTCTTCGTGAGTGAGGTGTTTGGGCACAAATATTAGTGTTTACAGGTCTTGCCTTGCCCAGAACTTAGAAGCCCTTAGGAGTATCACCTTGTGATTCTCTGTTTCCCCATCTGATGGAAGCAACAAATGATAGACATAGGCCGAAGATACCTTAGTGCTTAGATCGGTGAGGCCTCGAGTCTCCTTTCGACCTTCCTCCTAGGGGGTTGACTACCCTCTTCGTGACCCATGAGGTGTAGCCATTCTATGTCCTTAGGCCTATTAACCCCTAGATTTGTTTGTGCAATTGGAGGGTTAAGATCAAGCTTGCTTTCATTAGGATGGTATTCAGTTACAGGTGCATCATGTTTCTCAGTGATCAAAGACAGATTTCATGGTGATCAGAGTCCATTTCAGAGGTAGAGGCATTTCGGAGGCACGTTCATCAATTTTGGGAAGGTTGCTATTTTGTGTAGTTTTCCTATTTTCTAGGAGCTCAAGTTCAAAGGTTCACATGTCAGAGGTGATCACATATTTGGGATTCTTGTGAGCTCAAGATGCCAATGAGATTTTTCTGTGTGACATGCAAGGCATTGCTATTTTTAGCAATTAGGGTTTCAGGCTTATATTCTGATCATATATTTGGATTCCTTGCAGAAAATCGAGTTCGGTGAGACTGATTCCATTGACACACGAGACATTGCTATTTTTAGCAATTACTTGGCACAGGTGTGCTATATTTGGTAGTGATCTCATAGTAGTTCCCTTCAATTTTCGTCTTTCCTAATTTTTAGGAGTGAGACACTGATTTTAGCATGTCTATATTTAACAGTGCTATTTTTCTCAGGTGGGGGTGCCATACTCTTGGTTCCAGTGAACAGTTATGAACTGGTGTGGATTGAGCAAGTCAAAGTTTCTCAGTGTGACACATGGCAACCATTCCAACCTTATGTCATCTAGAAAACCTTAGGTGCCTTCCTTGAGTATATTTGGCAGTTTGCTAAAATTAATTTTTCATGACTCCAGTTGTATTTTCAGTGAGTGACTTGTCATTTATTTTTTGGCAAAGGAGGGCGCCTTCATTGAATCTTTTCTCCTTCCTATTCTGGAAAAATGGGAGACTGGAAGATAATTATTTTGGCTAGGGTGACCTCCTTGGGTAGTTGGCATGGGAGAGAGATTTTGTTATTCGACAGGCAGCTGATTTTAGAAATTTTATTATTGGACAGGCAGCTCATTTTAAAAAAATTGTTTGGGGGAGGCAACTAGTTTGTCTTGAGTTAAGTCAACATCTCATGAATTATTAATAGAATTCAGGGGGATTGCATGAGTTAGTTTATTTATGGAGAAGGTTGACCCCCTTCTTAGTGAGAGTTGGAGCATTATTTGTGGTTGTTATCTAGCATTTACAGCAACTTTCTTCTTCAAAACAACTTCTTAATAACGGTCACATTTTGCATGAGCAGGCTGCCCACTTTTGGGAATTTGGAGAGTTATAAAAGCAGGGTGAATGGCGTTATTTGGGTTAGAATTTTTCAGTGAGCAGCCAGCATTATTGTTCCATTTCTTCTTTCTTTCTCACTCTCTTCTTGTTGCCTACACTCTTTGCAAAGCATACTATTATATAGTCTTGTATTTTGTCCCTATGATGCAAACAATCTTTTGACTAATACAGTGATAGAGTTTGACTATGCAGTTTCCTCACGGCTTTTCAAATTCAATGGTTTAATGGTCTTGTTTGTGCAATGATGTGGGTGGCGGCTGGCCTAAGTGCCTTTACTTTGATTGTATCTATTGCTTAAAGTGCATATTCATCTCCTTTCCTTCTTTCATATTTAACTGTTTTGAATTGGAATTCTCTCATATTAATTAATTATAAGCTTTCTTGTGTCATTAGTTGCACACATCAAGGATAATTGTTTATGTGCTGATATTTCATACTAACCACACAGATTTTTTATAAGTGATTGAAATTTGACAGTGCATGAATATAAGGGATACCCCTGTGATTGGAAAAATACCAGTCCAAGTGGAGGGGTAATCAGCAGTGACTTTGCTCATAGTTGCTTCTTAGGTTTGCACTGAACAGATTTGAGTGTTAACTCCTTTCCTTCTTTCATATTTAACTGTTGTGAAATGGAATTCTCTCATATTATTTAATCATAAACCTTTTTTGGTCCTTGGTTGCTTGCATGCACATCAAGGATAATTATTTTGTGCTGAAAGTTCATACTAACCACACAGATTTTTATAAGTGATTGGCAGTGCATGAATATAAGGGATGCCCCCCTGTCATTGGAGAAATACCAGTCCGAACGGAGGGGTAATCAGCGGTGACTTTGTGCTGATTACTCATAGTTGCTTCTCAGGTTTGCACGGACCAGATCTGAGTGATAACAAGGCAGCACATCACCATAATTGTGGACGAACCAGCTCCAGGTGGCCGAAAGTTTGGCTGCCCCCTCCCAGCATACTACTTAGCAGGTTCAATGGAGTTGCTAGGTTTCTATCAGAGGATTCTCTCTGTCTCAGATGTTAGGACTCAGGAGAACTAAGGTCCTTTTTTTTTTGTGCCCCCCCAGGATCATCCAAGGCCCCTTCAGTGCTAGTCACTCCCTATAGGATATCATTCACCAAAGCATCAGCCCTCTCACAGTGCTTGATGAATCTGATGGTGACCTCGCCTCTGAATCTTCTCACTCGTCCTTGACTGCTAGTGCATCAGCCTTGACATCCTCTCTCTATTTTGCTTAGTACTGAAATTTTTAGAGCCTCTCAGTTTTCAACATTTCTATTTTACTGGCACCTTATCTTACACACTCTCTTTAGCTTTTCTTTATTAGCTAAACATTCGACTGGTCTCTAGTCCTTTTAAATCTTATTTTTTTCTTTTAGCATTGTTTTAGGAGATGCTCTGGCACTCCCACTTTCTATCGATGCTGGATATACTATCTTTGTCCCTTTGACCTACTTTTGTGGTTTTTATTGTTCTCTGCCTTGGATGTTATGTCCATTCCGTCCATTCCATCCATCCGGCTCCATCCATCCATCCGTCCATCCTCCATCCTCCATTCCACCATCCATTTCCATCCCTCCGTCCATTCCATCCATCCTCCTCCTTCCATCCATCCTCTCCGTCCATTCCATCCATTCCATCCATTCCATTCCATCCATTCCTCCGTCCATCCAGATCCATCCATCCATCCATTCCTCATCCATCCATCCCCATTCCATCCAATTCCAGATCCATTCCATTCCATCCATCCATCCATTCCTCCATTCCATCCATCCATCCATCCATTCCATTCCATCCATTCCATTCCTCCATTCCATTCCATTCCATCCATCCTTCCTTCCTCCTTCCATCCATCCATTCCATCCATCCATTCCATCCTCCTTCCGTCCATTCCATCCTCCATTCCATCCATCCATCCTCCATTCCGTCCATTCCATTCCTTCCATCCATCCATTCCTCCATCCACTCCTCCATCCTTCCTCCATTCCATCCATTCCATCCGCTCCGTCCTCCATTCCGTCCGTCCTCCATTCATTCCATCTTTCCATCCGCTCGTCCGGTCATCCATCCGTCCATTCCTCCATCCTCCGTCCATCGTCCATCCGTCCATTCCGTCCATTCCATCCATTCCATCCATTCCATCCGGTCCGTCCGTCCGGTCCGGTCCGGGCGTCCATCCGTCCATCCTTCCATTTCCTTTCATCCGTCCTTCCCTCCGTCCGTCCATCCATTCCTTGAAACTTCAGACACTGCCTGGTATGTTCATTTACAATAATCCTAAGAGTTACTCAATGAACGAGATCATCAGAACGCCTTCCACCACTATGGAGAGGAAGCACGGGGAAAAACTCTGGAAAGTTAACCTGACTAGTTAAGGCCACATTAACCCCCTGAGATAGAAAAGAGCCCCCGATGAAAGGAACTCCCTGATGTCGGCATCCAAGGTACCTGACCTAACTATGATCCATGCAGACATTATTACATTATATACCCTCGCAGGGTGCGGTAATCCCGTTTACAAAATTTAAGTGTTGGTGTATAAGGCTTACCCGGTAGAACCATCTGTCTCACGACATAGAATAATCTTCATGATAATGAGTTGACCTCTGTGCTAAACGAACGGTCAACAGATCAACTTTTATTTCACTTTTGGTGACCAGGTGGGAACTGTTGCAAGAATTCAACTCAAACCCATGGTCCTGGTAGTTGTTATCTTCAATACAGTCAAGTCTTTCACGAAGGTGCTTATCTCTTTATCCAGTTCTCTGATTTTTCCTTTGTACTTCCTTGATTTCCATGTCAGCATTTTGATGTCGTCTTGGAGGGAGGTCTTTTCCTTCCTGTCAGCCTCCTGATAGTTATGAAATTGAAGGCATGTAAATCTGAGTTCTTCCATCTGGGCACATCTTTTCTGCAATCTATTGTTGCATGTATGATCCTAAGTTGGAGTTATGCACATGTTCTAACTTCTTCCCTAATCTCTTGTTGCAGGCACAGTCCCTTGCATTGGGGTTCAGCGGTTCACACAACTTCTTCCATAATCTATTGTTGTGGGCATGATCTCTCTTTGCAATCTACAAGTGTTTACTGTTTACTTCCTCGTTGTGCATTATGCTCTGCTGAAATTTACCTATATGGCAAAATTTAATGAGATTGATCACGAACTGGATCGGAGAATCTATATATTTTCTAAAATTTTGAAAATTGCCATTTCAAAAACTTGAGACTTCCAAGTAAATTCACATGCTTCCAAGTTTCAAGTGGCATAACTCAGACAAATTTCAATTGGTTCATAAGTGCATCACTTTTGAAGAAAAATGGGCCATGTTATCCCATTTTGTGGATAACTAAGGAATGATGTCCTGAGGCCCTCGGGTTGCAGATATGCAGTTAATGAGACCACATGACCAGCAGTACCCTTTGCACAGATGGAAAACCCACTCACCACCACAGATGGTCACAGGTTTACAAATGGCATCCACCACACCAGAGTTGGCTTCAGGAAGACCAGGTGGGCCTTGCTCCATGAGGTACCAGTCAATATTATGGTGAGCATCATTCCAAAATTTAAGCCATTTGATAATGTTGCATCTTAGATTGCTCTAGATTTCATGATATGTGCTTGGACATTATGTCTTTGCCTTGCTTCACCTTGGTAGTTGAAATTGTGCCCTAGTAAGTGGCTTTCCTTGGGAATGGGTTTGCTCTTGAGAACTCCTTGATGAGCCATCATATTTGATTCTCAACCATGCCACTTTTCATCATTATCCCCTCCATTTCCTCATCTCTTGGGATTTTAGGTGTATTGACCCCGTTATCCCTAGCCTGGGGATAACTAAGGAGATTATGTCTCGAGTCCCACAGGTCCTAGACATGTGGGCCTCGAGGCATAATCTCCTTATTTATCCTTAAAGTGGGGGATAACAGGCCCATCTTTTCATTTTTTTAGTGCCTCCACTTTGTCAGCGGTAGCAACATCCATCACATCGACTTGGTCCTGCAGCAGAAATGGGTCTTGCTCCATGAGGTAATGGAGTCCGGAGTATCATGGTATGTGTCCCTCTGATTCTCAAAATATTTGAATGTGCATTTTAATTCTTTTTGCTTCTAGCGTGTGCTTGGACCTTGCCTTTCCACTTGACCACACCTGGGGGAATGACAGGATGCCCTAGTAAGCTGGTTCCCATAGGGTTTGAGTTGCCACTGGGGGATTCATGAGAGGTCATTGTCCGATTGCACTATACTTACCACCTTTCATCTTTTTTCGGCTCATCCATCCCATTACCTTTGTCCGGGCATTGGGTTGGCGAAATATCTAAGGGTTGTACCTTGCCTTGTGGGAAGAAGGGCTAAAAGGCCTAGAGGGTAAAGTAGTTGGCAAAGACAAAATCTAAAAGAATGAAACCTTGAAATAGTTGCCGGGGATCCCGAAAGCAATAAAGCTACCGGCAAGAAGTAAGAGGACCCATAAAAATAATAAATCAAGACCTAGTTAGAGGACCCGCAAAAATAATAAATCATCACGAGACAACCTATGGAGTCCCAGCGGGCGTAGCGGTATTGGCCACAACCAAACAATTGAATCACCACGCCAGGGTAATTGGCTCTTGGTGGCATAGCCAAAGAAGAAAGGGGTCTCATCGCGAGCCAGCCTTCTCATTTCCGTGAAATGCTTGTAGGTAACATGCCACCATTGGTCACCACGCCAGGGTAGTGTCCCATAGCCTCTTGAAAGAAAAAGAAATAAGAATAAAAGATAAAATGCATGAATGGGCTTGAAACATTTTGCATCATGACAAGGTCACGGCTCACCCTCGCCGGAGGCAACAACGGGTAAACCGCCATTTCCCTGCTATCAGCACGTTGCCAAGACATCACCACCTCATCCACTCACATGGCATAGATTTGACTTCTCCTGGAGACATCCCACGTTCAATGAGCATTAGCCCAATAGGACGTCCTGGCATCCCCTCCAAACTTGGCTTTCAGATTAGCATAACGTCTTTGAGCACTTGTCGGGTAAAGGAGGTTTCATGCACATATTTAAAATAGCTTGATGATTAGATGTGATTGACATTGCTATGATACTTGTGACTTATAGGCCACATGGAGGGCGTATTTGTTGATGTTACAAGGCCACACTCGATGGACAGGTACATATGGGGAATGATTAGTTTGGACCTCCATAGGGCTAAAAAAAGCCCACCAAATGGATGTTAATACCCCAGCAGGGGGCAAAGACAGATCAGAGGATTGCACAGAGAGAGAGAGAGGATGATGTTTCATCAGGGGCAGCACAGCAGGCCTGGACCCAGGGGTTGTTCCCTTTCCACCATGATGTAGGCCTTGGAGGCCCTTTGACGTCACCCAGGTCACCCGTGATGTCACCCAACGTTTGGATGTTTTGGAGGCAATTGTATGCCAAGTGGCACGTGTGGCAGATTCCTGAGGCCCAAGGAGGCCTAACGTTTTGCTCCAAAGAGGCCAACGTTGCCAAAAGGACCGGGCAATCACCCTAAAGAGACATCACCTTTACATCTTATTTTAGGGTTTAATTATGACATTTTAATGTAAGCCGGATATTATGTAACGAGGCCATATGCAGCCTTTTTGGCGTAATTCTAGTCTTTATAATTAATATAAATAAGGGGAAAATCACACTTATTATTCATCATCTTTCACTCACATGTGAGAACTGAAATTTGCGTCCTATCTAGGGTTTCTTGGCTGAAAATTTAGGTGCACTTGTTGAGAAGGTTAAAAGTTAGTATTTTGGTAAGTTTCTTGGTGGATGTGTTCAACTAGGGTTTTCTTGATGATTCTTGATGTATGTAAGTGATATTTCTGAAATTCTTCTTAATTGAATGGTTATGAATCTTGTTATCCTTGCGTTTACATTGAATTGTGAGATTATTTGATTAAACCTAGGAAGACTAGCACATGTTATTTCCCTAGCTTCAAAAGCCTTCACCTACTAAGATCTTGTCAAAGGCCAATTTTCTTGAAGCATTTGCTAGGGCCTTGCCGTTGCAACACATAGTATCCATTGCTTCATCTTAAATCCATTGAGTTAAAGAGGAGGAAATCTACTAAGGCCTAGGGTTGCTGACGCATGGCCTTCTAGTTTCCCTAGGGTTTGATAATTGGAGCCTTGAGTTTCCAACATAATCTATCAATCTCTTGTCTTTAACTCTCCTACTATCATTGTTTCTCTTCAACATTTTCTTTGCCCACATCATTGACTCCATTTTCCTTAAAGAATAGTCTAAGCCTTCTTGTTGAGTGATTGATCAAAACAACCATCAAAACCTATACCTTGAGCTTCCTATTAACCATTTCTAACACTAGAATAACCTAACCTACTAACATTGTTGCTGTTGTTACTAAAGTAAGCTACAACCATACATTGCTTTGACATCAAAGCTTCTAAAAAGAAATTGAAAGGATGGTGTGCATTATCTTGATTGCTTCAAATAAATGCTAGTATTATGATGTTAATGGTTGATATCCTTAGTCATTTGAAGTTGTTTCAAGGCACTCATTGTGAAGTATTGTCTTATAAATATTGCTGTTATAATTTTACATTTGCTTCATAATTATCAACCGATTGCTTTATTCAGAAAGTCTATGGTTTTATGAAATACTAACCAACTTAAGTGATCTTGGAAATATATAGTTTCTTGTTGCTTTGTTCCAGACATGTACACTTTGACATATTCTCTCTTCATTGGTTATAAAACCGGACTCTCGTCGGTGGTGACTTGTGAGGATCTTATCTAGCCACTTTGACTTCTCAAACTCAGTCCTTTGAGGACGTCTCCCTAGGCCTACCACCCTAAATAGAAAGAGACATCCTATTGAGGTGAAATTGATAGGATATCTCCAGTTACCTCAATTTTCTCTCCTTTAACCTTTCTTCTATCAAGAAATTACAAAATTACCACGATATGGACCCAAGAAGAGGTTGTCCCTAGTTCTATGGGAAGAAGGGCTAAAGGCCATAGGGGTTGGTGTTGGGTAAGATAAAATCCTTATATAAACCTTTTGGATGCTTCGCCAGGATCACCCAAAGCAATGAAACACTTATCTTTGAATAAAGGACCACAATATAATAAAAAAATGCTTAAAAGGTTAGTTGAAGGATATGAGGTCTCATCACGAACTAGACCCTATCATGTCATGGATATCTAGTTGTATGACATTTTCATCATCTGGTCACCAAACCAGGGCAATGGCTCTCAATTGCATGGCTGAGAGAAAGGGGTCATCAGGCCAGCCTTCTCATTTCCATCAGGTATTTGTGGTGACATTGCCACCACACAGTCACCACTCGGGTGACCTTCAAACTCTCCTTGTGCTATTATGAAATAAAATATAAGAAAGAAAGATAAAAGGCAATTGATGGGCTTGGAAAAAGTGTACCCAAGGCAGAAATTGCAACACAGCCTCTACAAAGGCGCCCATGGATGAGGTGCTATGACCCCTTGTATGTCATTAGCTCTATGCCCATTGAGTCTTGACCCTACCACCTCATCCACTTTACATGGATTAAGAGAGAGACCTCTTGAGAGCTCTCCTTGACTAGGAGCAAAGATCTACCTAATAGGACACCTCGTCAACCACTCCCAATACTTAAGTTTGACAAGTCACATAGTGTCTTTGGGCTATTAATTATTTTGATATGGTGATCTTTGATGGACATTCTTAGATGGCTTATTTATTGATTGGATCCACTTATCATGATGTGTGACTTGTGATCCTTGGAGGGCGTGTTCATTTGTATTTGCTTGGGACCTGGCTGGTGGATAGTTTTGGGAGAACAAGCCCTGGCTTGGGCTTCCATAGGTCTAAGCCTGGGGTTGGATGCCAAGGGAACACATGCTAGATGAGAGATATGACGGGCGTATGATGATGATTTGGACAAGCCTAGCCTACCCATTGCTTTCCAAACAATTTTCCCAGGAGGAAAATTGTTCCAATTTTCAGCTTGATGTCATGATCTTGGGGGCTAGGGCATGAGTGGTGAGGTGCCACTCTTTGACACATGGACGTTTGAGGAGAAGAAGAGTCTTCACCATGATGAGTCATCTAGATGTTTGACACATGGCCTTTGGAGCCATCATGCTTCTTCAACACCAGCGACTTCCTCAAAGTGGAAAAACGTCCCCTAAAGGGGTGACGTCCTCCTAAATTAGGAGTTTAATTTATGCAAAGATGAAATTTTAAGTGGTGTTTAACATTGTTTTGTTAAGGGGGCAAGATTAGGGTTTGACCCCTAATCTTGTGTTTTACTCCTTAATTTGTGGACAAGCTATGTTAAGCTAAATTTTTGTATAAATAGAGTCATAAGATCTCATTTAATCATAACTCTCCTCTTGTGAGGAAGCTTGGTCAAATTTCGGCCCCTTGGCTCTTTTAGCTCTTGTACACTTGTTTTTATGGCTATATGTATGAATGGTTAATGGAAGAAGTGATGCACTAGCCTTGGAAGCTATGAAACATGATTCGTCAAAATACCCCCTGTGTCACCGAATCCCACGTGTGGACACAGATTCGACCTAATTTGTGTCCGACTCGAATTTAGGTCGTGTCCTTCACACATGACACGACCTAAATTAGAGTGTGTTCTGGATGGTTCTCGATTTCATGACACGTGTCATTTCTCATATGTGTAAAGTTTCAATAGATTGCAAGAATAGGAGGATGGCATGCATGTGGAGTTGGGAAATTGACCTTGTCGAGTGGTGGGAGCTGGTTCTATCTCCTTCCTCATTCCTTCAAGTGATGCTCTTAACCTAGACGATGTCTTGTATGTCCCTGGTTTAATGAAGAGTCTTCTTTTATTTTCTTCATGACATATTCTGATGGATGGTTGAGTTTGATGGTTAGCAAGTGATCATTAGAAAACGCATCCCTGAACCTAGTTGAGTTTTGGCCAGAGGAGTTCGAGATGGTGGCCTTTATAGACTACTTGTTGATCTAGTGGAGTAGGTATGTGAGGAGGGTCATGATGGAGGAGTGTCCTTCCAAGTTCCAACTTTGCGGAGACAATTTTAAAACCTACAATAGAATCAATGATTGATTCCATGCATACAACTAATGGGAGTATTAAAGAGTACCAGGACAAGTTTATTACTGAAGGATTCTCTCAGAAAGAGTGAGTTGGCCTTGAAAAGACTTACTTCAGTGCCTAGGGGATTCTCTCAAAAAGAGGAAGTTGATCTTATTTTTATACTTCAATTTTTGGAGGTTTTGAGGAGCATTGGCGAGATACCCATGATTGGAGATTGGAGATGGCCTTGTATGGGCTGATTCATGCACCATGAGTTTGGTATTTTGGGATCGATGAGTTAGTGACTCTGACTCGATATTACTATCTAGATTCTACTATCTAGTATGAATCATGATCATTATAATACATTTTGATTTTGATGACTTAATGAGAATGTTGCAGATGTAGCTAATGGTTCTAATTTCTTGTGTTTCAAACTTCAGTCTTTAATGTTCGTCATTTTATCAATGTTTTACAATGTTGAATCATAATGTATACAGTATAAATTGTAATTTATAATGAATCATGATTTAATCATTTATCATTTATGTTACATCATGCATGTTTAAAGTTTGTGTACATGATTAAATCTTTTAGTTTCTAACAAAATATGAATGTTTATGTCTAAATTTCATTTTGTATGTGTAATTTCAAATTTTTTTCATATATAATTTTTTAGATATATATATATATATATATATATATATATATATATATATATATCTCGCGTGTCCTCCGTGTCACATTTGTAGTCAAACTTCCGTGTGGGACTTCGTATTTCCGATGTCATGTGTCGGGGTGACTTAAACTGAAGGGATTATTTTCTAGCTCTTGTGGTGGATTGTCTTGGCATTTCTCTTGATCTTGGTATGGTTTTCTACTAGTATGCTATCATTTTTCAAGTTCAAGTATTGTTATGCTAAGGCTAGGTGGGAAGTATAAAGGGCATAGACTACATAGTCTTCACCATTTATTGCTTCATCTCATTAATTACAAGGGTTTTCTAAGAGAAGTATGAGTGCATACACCCTCTTAGCCTTAACCCTAGCCTAGAGAAACTTGATTTTGGAAGTAAAAGGGATTACACTACCAAGGAGGTAGCTTCTCTAAATTCCTTATTGACTCCATTAACCCAATAGTAAGACACTAGTCATTGATTTGTTACATTGCAGAAATAAAATGTGCATTGGGAAACGTGATTTTCAGTCATTTTACTTCTTGCAATGTGGATTGTTTTCATTGTGCCTTGGGCACCCCATCAAATAAATACGGCATCCCCATCTAGGGGCCACTTATTGCTGCTGTTACAAAATTGCATCTTCAGCCATTAGGGCTCTTGAGAGCCCATCTTGTTTTAATAACTCTCTTATCAACCATTGGTTTTTGCTCAAAGTTTGCACACTTACTCTCTTTGTCCTAGTGCACCTTTTGGCCAAGTTTGAGGGAATTTCAGTGGCTGATTTTCTTGCTATAATACATTGAATGTTACAGCCATAAGGCTAGTATAATTTAGCACCATAGACAAGTGTTTTCTTAATGTATCTTTTTATGCTAAAAGTATTCCAGTTTTCATCTTGAGTTTAGCTAGTCATTTCTAGTTTTCTCTTGCATTTTCTACTTGATCTTTAGCATTTATTGAGCAGCTTATAGTACCTTTTTTTTGCTGATATATACTGTTATCTATTGCTGCAAATTAGGGACAACAAGCAACTTGCTGATCCAACTAACATATACTATTGCAAAGTGTCTTTCTTGTCTCAAGTAGGTACAATCATCAGGAGAAGTGTGTTATACTTGTGGGGAGAGAATTTATTTACTTGCAAGGCACATCTCTTCCCTTTCACTCCGCTTAGACTTGACCTATAGGGCTTCATTTCCATCCATCACTCCACTTAGACTTGACCTATAGGGGCTTCATTTCCATCCATCTTCATCTCCATCTCAATCCCCCTAGGGTCACCGGGATCGCCTCCCTAGAGTGACCTAGTCACCCTTGAAGTGCGGGACCCACATCAAGGTGACATTGGGTATAGGATTCCAAAGTTGTAGCATGTGTTCCGTGGTTGGGTCGGGCTTTGCCCAACCTACAACCTGCGCTATAACAGGCCATATAGTTTCAAATTTTGGATGGCTATTTGTGGTTTTGAGTCTTGACTCTCGACTATTTATTGGGAAAAAAAAGAATGTCTGCTAATTCTGAAATTTTTAGTTCATCAATCTTAATGACAACTATGTATTTGTCAATGAAGATTCTACTTTTTTCCTGTGTTACCAGATCCATGGATCCGTATACTCCATGATCCACCCAGGATCTGTCATGGAAGCAGATCCCTTGGAGAAGGAAATGGATCCCAAGCCCATGAAACAGATCCTCTCGAAAATAAAACGGTTCCTGAAACTTCTAGTGCTTTTTTGACCCACTGATCCCCTCCCCCCAAATCAAAATTTTAATGAAAAAACATCCAAAACCCTAAACCCCATTCCTAGTCAAGGTCTGATCTATACTTATGTCAAGACTTGCTCTCAAGGTCCGATCTATCAAGATCTGCTCACAAGGTTTGATCTATCATTATGGTTAAGGTCTGATCTATCCTTATGTGCTACATTGTTTCTCACTTCACCGGCACTGTTATTTAGTCTTGCTATAGCCTTCAAGAAAACCACTTTATTCACTTTTGATATGGACATGTGGATGTGGCTCACAAAAATGTTTTTATGACCTGCTACATGCTCATGCTGAAATGGTCTTCAAATTATCAGTAATCAATGATGGTTATAACCGATCAAATTATCAGTTATGGTACATGGATGGTGTTATTGCACAAGTTGTTGGTTGGGAAAAGCTTGACCCAACCACAAAATGGCGACAACTAAGAGAACAACTACCCACTGTCACCTTAGGAAGGTATTCCTGTCACTTTAAAGATGAAGTAATCACCTCAAGGGGGGAATCCCGGTGACCCTAGGGGGAAATGAGATGGAAAATGGTATGATGGAAGTGTAGCCCCTATAAGTCAAGATATTAAGTGCGGAAAGGCTTGGGAAAGAGTCTTGGTGGTAGCCAATGGTTGCCGAGAGGTATGAGTGCCTGCAAAGGGTGATTGTACCTACCCGAGACACAAGAAAAGCCAAATATGCACGTAATATGTTAGGTGGACCAAGAAGTTAAGTTTGTTGTCCCTAATTGCAGCAGTAAACAGAAGTATATATCAGCAATAAAAAGATAGTAAGAGCTGCAAATAAAGATGCTAAAAGTCTAGTATAATAAGAAAGAGACAAGCTAGCAAACACTAGTTTAGCTCAAGTATGAAAGAACAAGACTTTAGCATGAAACAAGGCTGAAATGAAATAGTGTTGCAGAGATACTTTTGCAGCCTTGTGGCTGTAGAAAATGAATTGTTACAGAAGCAAATTCAACCACTAAAACTTACAAAAAGTCCACCCAAAATATGTGCTGAAATTAGTAGATTAATGTGACAAACTTTTAGCAACTTTCAACGGTTGAAAAGTGAGTTATTAAAAAGTTTGTATTAGGGTTTATGCAGCCCTAATGGCTGTAGATAAAAGTTTATAACAACAGCAAGAAGAAATTAGCCAAAGGTGATGCCCTAGTGGCTCAATCAAGCATATGAAGCAAATAATCGATTCCAATTTAGACAACCTCCAAATCTCGAAATTTCACCTTAACCAATGCAAGATTTTATTTCTCCAATGCAATTATACTAGTGCCTTTAGCTATTGGGTTATGGATTCAAGTACATAAAGAGCTAACAATGCTATCTCCTTGGGGGGTGTAAACCCTCTTACTCCCCAAGGCAAGCAAATGCTAACTAGGAGATACTAGGAGACTGTAAACCCTTTTACTTCTCCTAGTAAAACCTTGTGTAACAAATAAAGTCTAGACAAAAATGATACATAATGGTGGGGTTGTAAATCCTTATACTCCCCAAGAAATCTAGCAAATCAAACTTGTAACCAAGCAATGAAGCATCAATAATATAAATCCTTACCTAGTCCAAGAAATGACAAGATAAATCTCTTCTTACCAAGATAAATCCACCATAAATGCTAAAGAAAATCTCCAAGAGAGGTAGCGCACTACTTCTTCCACCAATAGCATAAAGAAACCAAGACAAGAGCACAAGAGAGAAGAGGTTTCCCAAAGAAGGCGCAAATTTAAGCTAGTAATGCTTCTCACAATGAGAGAGCTATGATGAAAATGAGATACAAATGATCTCTATTTATACAAAACGTCTTAAACATAGTTTGTCCACTTAAGTTAGGGTAAACACAAAATAAGGGGACAACAACCCTTATTTTTCCCCTTTACACAAGTAATTCAAACTTTAAATTTTAAAAAGTGCACAATAGAAACCCTAAAATGACGTCACCCCTCTAAGGGTGACGTTTTGACCCTTTGAGCAATTCGTTGGAGAAGAAAGTTGAAGTCGTTGGGGATCATAGAGCCTCCCTCTCATGCGCTATAGCCTCCTCCCACCAAGCCATGCCAAGTGCCAACAAGTAGCAACTTCATCACCACCAAACCCTAGCCCTAATGATGACGTCAACTCCTCAAGGGTGACGTTTTGGCCCTGTTATCCCCGATATCTAGGGATAACTAGGAGATCATGTCTCGAGGCCCACATGATCCCAGACATGGAGTACGAGAGCAGATTGACTTGAGCATGG